>LR990868.1:13869079-14082609 GCA_905163395.2 Endotricha flammealis | reverse complement strand
GCTTACTAAACGTATGTGTATAACACCTGACACAAAAGACGCCTTCAAAGAACAGACCTTCGTTGAATGCAGGAAACTCGTTAAAAAAACAGTACTTAATTATAAAAACTTCATAGTAATATTATTTAACTTTAGTCCAGGCATCATGTAGTTCATTTCGTTGAATTACAAACCTTATTAATACAATTATTCTCAAATTGCGTCTTCACTTCCTGTAGATAGGGTTGCCAACAAATTCTTATTAGTCATAATGTTAAAATAGCATAACAAGACAAGACAAGTGTGTAATGCTTTATTTACACTCGACTTTATATTCATTGATGGTGTATGAACTAATTTCACATATCTTATTGTGGTACCCGTAGTACCATAAAATTGTATGCTTTATCACAATAGAGCTTTGTAAACGATTGAAGTATATTTCAAATCGCAAAAATTTTAAAAATCAGACATTTGTTGTTTGCCAAATATAATGGACCGGAGTACATATATGTTCGACACAAATTTCTTGAAATATATATATATTTTTAACTAAATGCAATAAAATACATAATTGTTTTGGATAGAAAAATAACTAAAATTACTTTTTATTAACATAACATACAACGTGTTAAAACCATAAATAAAACATTTTGTATTGTGTTATAAATTTTACATAATAGTATGTACTTACTTAGGTGTCATTGTGGTACTAAACTACGACAATCGCATTGACGACATTTCGCGACAAATAGGACGGGGAAAAAACTTGTAGTGTTCAATCTAACCAAAGATGGTACGCCTTTTGACGGCTAGTCGATAATACTATACAGTGATGACAATAATTCTACGGTTTATGATTTCAATTCCATATTTCTTGCACTCCCAGCTGCTTGCGATAAACACAGACAGTAGGACACACATGCATGGCCGAGACCAATGCTATTTGGCTACGATCTTCTGTAAGGTGGAGGTCCATCTCCAGACGTGCTGCTCTGATTTGAGCGGATTATCCGCTGTGCCCTACGACTCTTAATCGTGACGGGATTTACGAAAATTATTTATTAGTGATTATTTAATAGTAGTCATATTACTAAGTTTCTTACCAATGACGACCTCCGTGGCGTAATGGTTACCACGCCAGACCGCCACCCAGGAGGTCCCGGATTCGATCCCCGGTCGGGTCATGATGAAAAACGAACTTTTTCTGATTGGCCTCGGGTCTTGGATGTTTATCTATATATTATGTATTTGTTATAAAATATAATATCGTTGAGTTAGTAATCCCATAACACAAGTCTCGAACTTACTTTGGGGCTAGCTCAATCTGTATGAATTGTCCCTATATATATTTTTAAATATTTTAATGTTTAAATTAATAACATAAAAATCTTTGTTCTTAGTTTTCTTCCTTGCTCAACTCTTTCATTGTTTGACTGTACTGTATTATACACATTAGTAATTTAAGTAACTAATTAAAATATTTTTGACAGGCCTGCTGGTCGAGTGGGTAGCAATGGTCACTTTATCCCAAGGGCCGCGGTTTCGAATGCTGCATAAGGCAAACATTTGTGTTCATGAACATGTCTGTTTGCCTTGCACTGGGTGTTTTCTATGTATAATAAATAAGTATTTATTTACAAAAAAAATTATTAAGTATAATCAACAATCTAGTACCCATAGTACTATTTTAGATGGCGTTATGTGATTCGTCCAAGAATATTTATTTATCATTTTATTAAAAAAATAACTATTTCTTTTAATAGAAAAATTAATCAACATTTAAAAAAAATATATAAAGATAGGTACATAAAGAAAGTTAATTAACCGAACAATTTCTTTCAAACAATACAATCATCTGTTGGTCAAAAACATTCAACCCTTCTAATGCTACCCGAAGATGGACAGGTCCGATCAAAATCTTGAAGCAGCTGCCAGGCAGATGTTCCCATATTTTGACAGACTCACTACCTCTATAACAAACGATCACCATATTACAATAACATAAGGTCTAAAATACATCGCCACGTATTCACAATAAGTATTATTTGGTCAGGTAAAACAAAATTACGGAAACAGTTGCATAAATCTTAATAATACTACTTAAAGTTGAAATTTATTTGATTTTTAAATAGTACATTTGGTTTTTTAAGGTCAATAACCTTGATTTAAATTGATACTATTATTGATTATTTGTTTCTCTATAGACAAGTGAGTGAGGAATGAAGTGATGAGTGACGTCCATATATGAAAAATTACAATTTTATTCAAAATATTACATAAATTATGCAGTGTGGCTGCCTTCTGCGCTTGCAGGTGACATGTTAATTTTATTGACGACCCCTTTGGCTTGCAATTTCTTCAGTAGTCGTTAATCATCGTCGTTTTTGTGCAAAACAATTAATTATTTGTTGTTAGCTAATTTTACGCATTTTTTTAAAGTAGCTGTGCAATTTTGAAATAAAAAGACAAAAGAATGACATTTTTCGTTCGGTGAATGAAAAATTTAAAAGCCATCTTTTCTCCTATTTTCTCTTTTCTCATGAACGATGATATATTAGTAAAGGAGATTAAATTTCGGCTTACTCTATTATAAATAAAATAAAATAAAAAGAGAAAATACAGTGAGTGTCACAGATTAATACAGATGGTGGAAATTCTGGGAGCTATGTAAGAAAATATTACCCATTGGAGAAATTGGTGTATATACAAGAGAAGTGAAAGAAAGTGAAAGACAATGGAAAAAATATGACATAAAACATAGACTATAAAAAATAAAAAAATGTTCATATGTTCGAAATGTCACAGTCAGCATTTAAATTTATTTTAACTATTTATGAGAATCAGAATGCACGAGCATTAACCCATTTGAAATAAATGTACCTAGTTCTCAATAATTCAAGTCATTGGTGTCACAGCGCAGAAAAAACAAATTCAATCCTAGCCAACTGTTGAATGCATACATTGAATGATTTCTAGATAACCAACATAATTTTACAGCCGATATGATACATTTCATTCAATTTTGAACCATATTTCATAGGCCCTAAAGATTTATTATAGTGAATGACAGTAATTGTATAGTTGTGACATCTTAATGACAGGATACCGACCGTGATTATTGTTTATTTTGTTGTAATAAAAGTATTTTTGTTTAATATTACTTTATGATTGAACTTAAAATAGCGTTACGCCAGTACTTCCCTTTCAAGGTAGTGTAAACAATATTTAAATCATTATTGGCCTATTTCACAATATTCTAATAGCTTAAACAGTAGTTTACATAGTAGGTTATTTATCTAAAAAATAACTGAAATAATATGTAAAATATGACTAGAAAACGTGTCTGTGAAGGCCAACACTCTGAATAAAAATAATAAAATATGTCTTTAATTAAAAGATTTATTTCATTTATCTTTCAGATAAATTGTCGACATTCATGTATAATGTTAGGTACCTTAAATACGCAATTTAATACATGACATTTGTATAACTAGCCCTAAAACTAATATTTTTAATATAACCTGTGATGGATTGATATTGCATATTGATTATTTTGATTAAGCACAGAAAGTAAGCGTGGAAGTGACGGCTGTTAGGGAAGAATTGAAAAATAGTGCCGACCCCATATGATGCAAGCAAGTGAATGAATGATGAATGAAAACTACGAAACACCCCGGCGCGAAAGGGTTAACTTTCAATTTCTTCACTAATTAATTAACGCACCTAACACATGTTTAGACTGTAACTTGTCACGCTTTCACCAGAAATGAGCATTCAAATTTATTAGTCAACATACCCCTTTGCCACCTGTTAGTAAAAAAAATAACGTCAGTTGTTCCTTTTCCCGCCCTTTTTGTGGCACCATAACCACAGAGATTTGTTTTATTTCTTTTTAATTGTCAATCCGAATCATTGACGGTGCATCCGTTTTT
This sequence comes from Endotricha flammealis, assembly GCA_905163395.2. Lineage (NCBI taxonomy): Eukaryota > Metazoa > Arthropoda > Insecta > Lepidoptera > Pyralidae > Endotricha > Endotricha flammealis. The sequence goes on along the minus strand of LR990868.1, from coordinate 14,078,695 downwards.
TAACGGGTTAACTGATTTCTGACCAGCGGATCGGAAGTAACATGTGTCTTCTGGATACGTCATTATATTTAATTTTATTGTGGGTCGCCTTAAAATTTTAATGGTGTGTTTTTAGTACTTTTCAATAGCGACAGTGGAAAAAAAACGACCGAGATTTTGTACAAATATTTAACCGTTCAAAAAACATAAAAGTCAATTGTGATTTTGTAATGTAGGTAAGATAGTTTGATTAAATTACTCACTCCCAAACTCCCAGCTGTGTCGACACTAGACCAGAAAAGTTTTAAATAGCAAGTACTTTCTAGTCCTCAACGTAAAAAAACAGCGTAAAATGTCGGCTGCACACTATTCAAATATTCTACAATTCTTTGAAGACTGCGATTTTACCATGGAAAGTAGTACAATTTTGTCCAAATAGTCAAAATTCTGTGCCACATTGTTTTATTCAATCAAATAAAATTATTATTAGAATTACCTAATAGTACGGATTTTTTGTATTTTGTTTTTGTGCAATAGAATAAAGAATATTCAAATATGTGACTTAATTTTTGCAACAATTCCCTTTTGGCAACGTTTTCAGAGTTAATTAAACTCAAAATTATGCTATAAATTCTAATACATTAACGAAAAGTTAACTTAAAACTTTTAATATAAAAATAAGAAGTTACTTAACACTTTCGCGCGAGCAACGTCTTATCTCGTCCAAAAACAGTCGGTACGATGTTGAACAACGTATGACTACGTCGAACTTTTTCCCTTTATTACTACAAGAACGTACAAGCACGTTAGTTGGCTATACTAAATCCTTATAGTGACGTCATTGCGCCATAATATATCAAAATCTCAAAGATCTTGCGCCACGCAATATAAAAAAAATAACATGACTTTGTGAGCGCTTCGCACACATCCAAAGTACCTCTACACGGGCACACAACGTCACTGTACGGCGCGCTGCGTACAGGTTCCAATACAACAGTCTAGCTGCGCCACCGTGCGTGCGAGGCTGTGATATAGATGTAAAGGCTGTCCAGAAAAGCCACCACTTTGTGCCATCTGCTTCGAAGAATGGCACAACCAGTCCTAATAACTTTTTTAAATTGTTTTTTCTAAAACCTATTTGTTGATTCTTTAAAGTAGTAATTAAACGAAAAAATCAAGGATTAGAATATAAGAAGAAGGGGAAGACTAAAAGATGAGAAAGAAAGGTGCCAAACTGCCAAGTGAGATTATGGTTATAGTATTGAAAACTTAATGATAGGAAGATAGTGATAAATAAATGTCATCTCCTGTTCGTCTATGGTTATGACGTCTGTTAATGTTGACGTGTCTAGACGTTCTTGCTATAAAGCAGCACGTAAAAATTATGAACCGTAGCAAAGCGTGATAAAACGTTGACTTATATTGACGTCAGTGTCATTATATGTTACATCGAAGTCATAATATAAAACAAAACGTCTAAATACGTAAAAATATTTGTATGGGGAAAATATGCGCCACGGCAAAGGTTAAGTGAAGAGTTGATGCTCGCGCGAAAGTGTTAATTAGTGCATTCCATAAAAACTAACTTAAGTGCACCTTACGTAATTATTCTTACCAATAAATTAACCATTGCATCAACAAACGATCAAACCGCAATAAAAAGTGTTCTGTCAGAAAAACGCGGGAACCCACACACCGCTCTTGTCTATGCTATAATTTTTTTTTTACCGACACCTGTAGCAAAGGGAGGCTTTGAGAGGGTCGGAGGAGTGAAAAAATATTACAAAAACTTTACTAATGATACAAACGTGAGAATGAGTTTGATGGCAAGAAATATATTTCTTTTGGTTTGTTTTCGTTCTATTGTTTTGGTTTTCCTTAGGGAACGCAATGATATTATAATCACTACTTAAAGTGCAATCAAGCATTACAAAACGGAATAACTAGACTAGAACTTAAGAAGTTCTCTGGAAGTTGTGGGTTTGATTCCCGCATATTAGGAATATTTTGTCTTAACGATTGTGGTTGACAAAAGAATAGAAATATAGATGACGTCATTACCAAATTCGCGGACCTATTCTCGTAACTTTTTCAAAAATTAAGTTCCATTTATCCCAAGCGCCATCTTGCTCTCACGAAATATGGAATGAAGGAGATAGTGAGCGAGTTTGAAACAAGATTTAAACTGTTTTTGTTACAAGAATAGGCCCATACGGTATTCTTGGATTCGCTAGCCGCCGAGTACGCGTTGTCTCTACATTGTCTACATACGTAAATTACCGGAAAATAGTTAAAAACATTTTATACATATAAAGAAACAAGTTTTTTTTTCTTTTTCCAGATATTTTAAGATAAAAAACAATTTGGTTATTTATTCCATTAAAAGCACCTTTGAAACAAACTATGTGAAAATATTCACCACCTTTCACGATTCACGAGCTATCAACGCTCGCTACGATTTATTATTCATTTCAAAGCAATAACTCTTTTTTTCCGCGCCCTACATGTCCACTCTCGCCCCCATTTCGTTTTTTATTCGACCTCAAAGCACTCCTCATTTTTTCTCTATGGTTTGTTTGACGTTCTCACGGAAGAGGATGAATGGACTCGTATCCTTGTCTATTTTAAGAAAAAACCACGGAAGGGTTGCCAGAGCACTAAAATTAATAGTTTGTTTTAACTGTAAGGTGCTGTGGGAATAAGTGACCCCTATGAAATAGTTTTTTCTTATCCGGGAAGATGTTTTAATGAGAGGATGTGGACACAAAAAGTATTTAATATTCATACTGGACCAAGAGGGTCAGATTACTTAGATTTATCAGCCTTTGTTGCATACGTAGGGGACTTTTTGTTTGTGAAAGGTGTTCGTCCGCGTTTGTTAAGATGCAAATAGCTACCCTTGATTCCATCTTACTTGAAACGGTTATGATTTACATTGTATGGTTATTCTTTATTTAAAAACACAAAAACCTAGACCTATATTATACTATTTTCAAATTAATACAGTTAAAACCGGTTTAGTTTTGTTATGGCCATCAAGTAGCTACATAATATGTAAAGCTACCCTGACGTTACTAACTGCGCAATTACTCCAATAATTTTTTGTCGATCTCCGTGGCGTAATGGTTAACATGCCGGCCCGCCACCCAGGAGGTCCTGGGTTCGAATCCCGGTCGGGTCATGATGAAAAATGAACTTTTTCTGATTGGCTTCGGGTCTTGGTTTTTTATCTAATATATATGTATTTGTTATAAAATATAGTATCGTTAAGATAAAAATAAAAAATAATATTAAAAAAAAAAAATATCCCTTTTTCTTTTCTCTTTATTCCCTCCCCTTCCCTCCCTCCTCCTCCTCCCTTCGGTCTTTCCCCCTGACTCTATGCTCATGTGATATGACCTGCTAATTTATAAACATATTTTATTCCCGACAACTCCCATTGGAGCAGCGTGGCGGAGTAAGCTAAAAGTATTTTTTATTGAACTAGACAGCAATAGTGGTTATGTTGACATTAATATTAAAGAAGACTAATTAAATGACAAGCATTATAACTACAAAATTGTTAATTATTATTTATGTAATTGCATAAAAACTTTGATCACAGTAATTTCTGTGGAAGTAAATATATGCCAGTGGGTCTCAATGAGAACCGACGGCAGTTGAAGGGTTGACCGTCCTGCCTGACAGATGGCCGGCGAAAGATTGATTAGGGTTGCTACAAGAAACTTAATATTATTCTCAAATCTAAATTTTATAGTTCGCATAAATTCAAAATATAAACGTGCTCCTGACTGTACAATTCTTTTATTATGTTTCGTGAGAATCTCAAATGTATGAAACTTTTTCATTTAACGTTATGTAAAGCCGTTTTGTTATGGAGAAGATTGGCAAACGATGTCCTGATGTGATGGTAAATGACAGCTACGAGATATAAAACTTTAACAAGAAGAAGAAAAAGGACTATCCCATTTTATTACCACTCAAATAAAAAGATTTTGCAGAGATTAGTTCGAAATACATAAAAAGTTTAAAATTGATTAAATTGATAAAATAAATTCATAATTACGAATTCATTAAATATAATATAAACATTTATAAGTTATTATAATATGTTATTTAGACATTACAAAACATAATATTATGATTTGCAAGTATAGATAACCAAACAATACGTATTTTTAGAAATATGATCATTTTAATCAAAGACTTTTTATTATATTTCACTCGACATTTAATATAACCTTTAATTTTAATGATCTGTAATGAGAAAGTCAATATCTAGAACACGAATCAATATAAAAAGTATCAACTGCCAGCCCTAACTAATAAAACATATTAAACCTACCACAGTTGTAGCGGTTATTATAGTAAATCTACATCAAATTAATAAAACAGTAAGTAAATGTTATAGTAATATACTGATGCGTATTTTTTGTTTCGTATCTATATCTTTGGTAGTGAATTTATGAAATGGGCTAGTTCGAACGGGGAATCACTCAAAGAATATCGGCGTAAAGCAGCAATGGGTTTAAAATTAGAAAATTTCTCTGTTACAAATTTTTCTTATATCCATTTTCAAACGTCGCATAGTCATAGCCAAATTGGTACGGCAAAATGGAAAATATTTCATTAAAATAATAACATTAAGGGGTGGATTTGACACTTAAACCTTTTGATTTTATTTATTATCATTTTATTTTTATTATTATTATTATTTGACATTTTTTTTTGTTATTCTTCTTATTTTCATCTTAATTGACTTTGTTTTTATTTATTCATTGCAATAGTTATTAAATTATGTTTAAAATAAGTGATTTTGTGAATTAAATAAATAAAGTTATTTATTTACTACAGTCAAAAATACAGAATAATTAAATAAATAACACCGCTGCTGTATCTCCCGTAGACCCAGGATCAACAACGGCGGTCTCTGATTGATAGCTTATTGAATTGACGTCCCGGGGAGAACTATAGCTGTCTTGGAACTCACAATGAATTTAATAAGAAACTAATATAATAGTGTAGAAAGTATTGAAAGGAGTTGCTAATATTGTAGGTAATATAATACTGTGTTATTTAATAAATAGTTACTGTTTTATGAATTTAAAATAACTATTAATACTATTTCAAGTTAATTTTCTTCCACAAAAATTCCATTAAAACGCTGTGGCGTAGGTGAGGTGCTAACTGGAACCCCTTGGGCGCTCTAAGGTATCAATTAGACCTACGCATTTTAATGAGGACATGTGTAAATTGTCTAAGTGGCGCTTGGGGCTAAAAGGACCCTTGCGGCTTTTCAATTTATTTTTTCATTCTACTGTCTATAAAAAAAAAATATTTTATTAAAAAGCTTGCCTACTTTTTTGTAGTAGTTTATAGAGTAGCTTATAATAACCAAAACATATTAAATATCACTGAAAGAGTATTAAAATATGACTGAAGGACGTAAAGATCCTACCGGGTAGAATTTACAGGGGTGTCTTACAATCCATCCGTGCCAGTGCCAAGCATTGATTTACCGATAAAGGTGATGAGTTGCACAAAAACGTTTCAAAGTTAATGATAAATTATAACATACATTATTTAAGTTATAACATACAATATTTTTTTTTTTTAATATAAATCTTTATTTCCTCTCACAGCTTAATTCTAGAATGTACATTTGTTGTTTTTACATTATGTGTATATGTGCTATAAAACGTGAGAGGCTGGCGCCTGTTGTAGGTTTTTTGGAAGAAAGACCTGTGTTACAGGTCGCCATATTTATTCCACTAATAGTACAGTGTATGAGGTGACCAGGGTAGAGAAATAAGAACAAAGATTTTTATGCTAATAATGCATGCTAATAAGCATCATTATGAAACGTTGTAATAACAAGGTACAAAATGAACACTATTATTGATATAATAATTCGAGTAAATCCCTTCACGCAATATTTAGGACACTAGAATCATATTTGTAGCCCTGAGTGCTTAGTACGTTTTTTGGTCACATTCGAACGTGTTAACGTTTACAAGCCGACCAAAATGTAAAACTGTTTCATATTGTGAATTTATCAGACGCGTGTTACATATCCAAATTAGCCGGGCTACTCACTTCGAAACGTGAGCAAGTAAGCCGCATAATTTTGATATGTAGCACGCGTCTTATAAGTTCACAACATGAGAGTTCTTCTCTATTTGGTCGGTTTGTTTACGTCGACATGATCGAATGTGAACAAAAAAAACTCGTACTAAGCACTCTGCTCACTTCTTTCATTGGCTGACTGTAAAGTACGCCATTGTGTAAAGGGCTTAGCTTTGAGCTAAGATAGTAATTATGCAAGAACTTAATCTTAGTCAATATAAGTGATTTTAGATCAAGTCGACGGGTTGAGGGCAGACAAAGGGGCGTTTTTGTGCCCAGACTCCCGAAGGCTCACTCGGGGTTCGCGCTATTAGGGTTGCCAATAATAGAGTTTTTAAATAAAAAGAAAAAAAAAATTTATTTCCAAGTAGATTTACAAGAAATATTTTTATTTGCAAAACACAAACAAGTGGTACAGTAAATAGTAAAGTAACAGACAGTGTATATGCAACAAGGCGGCTTAAATGCTAAAAGGAATCTTTTCTAGGTCAGAATAAAGATTTATTTTCGCGGCATTTTTAGTAACAAATTGTCGAGAGGATGATGTAAGTATATTAAGTTTCGCCATAAAACATGGCGAAAATAATATTGGATTAAGAAAAATCATTTTCTTTTTACCTTATTCTACCTACCTTTCTTTCTATCCCTTTTATTAATAAAAAAACGAGGATAAACCTAAAAAAACCTTGTGTTTGTAATTCTTGAATAGAATTAAATGTGGAAAAGTAATAAAACAGTTTTAGTAAACCTTGGATGATCTTTTGTGCCTGTTTAGCCTGTTTTCGTTTCACTGCTGAACTTTCTTTTTGTATTTGTATTTATTTATAAAACGTTAAATTTAGTTAAACAAAATGAATATCAGCGCAACAAAAACAATTTTGTTTTACTGTACGCTGCTGTATGATGTACTGTACGTTGTACGCCAACAAACTCGGTCCTGCCTGTGCTATTCTCATCCAGGTACGACCTGCGACTTAAGCTATATCATCCGCCCATCTCGAAATTCAGTGTCCACGTTATGGAATTTAATTTCGCATTGAAAAACATTAAACGGTAATTTCTTGTCTGAAAACTAAAAAAATATATGTAAAGTCAACGTTTAGCGGATTGACAACCCTAAGTCACGTCTACCACAAAAACTTAATATAGGTCCGCTAGTCTGCCAACCCTGATCGGTCACTTTGTCTATGGCAGCGCATCACCTCTTCTATAAGGTCTCGAAGTTCCTTTACAATAACTATTGAACGCGCTAAAATAATGGTTCGTTAATATTCTCTAAACCTAGTTCGAGAGCCGAATTAGGTACATTTTCAAATTGGCCGGGTTGCTAAGCCACATAATTTTCACAGTAATTTTGATAGTAGCTATACACGACACGCATCTTATAAATTTAACATGAGAGATTTCTCTATTTGGTCGGTTTGGTTACGTGAATATGATCGAACGCTATGAGAGGTTTATTTGATTCTATAAATAGTACGTGGACACAGGACGGACAGTTCTCCCTCGAGGTCCTACTAATAGGACAAAATACCACCAGGAAAAAACGGGGAAAAAAGCTCGCTCTAAGCACTCAGAATTATGAACATTGAACGACTAATCTACCAAAAACAAAGAGTCACTTAATGGCTCTATCTACCCCAGAAGAGAATAGGTTGCTAACCTTAAAAAAATACTATGAGCAAGAAATGTATTTAGAATGTTTTCTTCTTCCTCGCTATGTTTAAACTACATATATTCAATTCTTATTCCGAATTAAACCGTTTGAAATTTTTACATTAAAAAAAACGTGTAATTACTACGTCGATACAAAAAATGCTGAAATAAATACACATGTCCATCGGAGCGGTCTAATTTCTTTATTATGTTTGATTAACCCTTCAAATGTCCGTAATTACTAAACAGATGCAACGCTGATTAATTAGTAGAAAAAGTGAAATGCCACCTGCCCAAAATCCAAGTCTCACTTTCGATCGAGAAAAAAAAACATCTTCGAAGCTTTTTCGGACTAATCTCATATGGAAATCGACCAGTCATTGTCTTTTGTCGGATTTTTTGTGGGACCGCCGACGGAAGTCATGTGGGATTTGATTTTTATAATCGACGCTTTTTTATCACTTTGTCATTATCTATTTTAAAACAAAGAAAGTATTATCGGTTATTTCGCGTAATGAAATGAAATGAAAACAAAATGAAAATCTTTACACGCTCTCTTGTCATGTGGTACAATATAATTTTATACAATTTATATTACTTTATAATAGGCTACTCTATAACCTACGACCATTTCGGAAACAAAGCAGATAGAGTAAAGAAGTAGAAAGAGTCTTCGTGAGTGGTGAGTGATAGAGTCAGAAAAGTAACATCTTATATCTCTCTGAATATTACCACTCTTCCTAGACCAGGAAAATTAATTTCTCAATTTCTTATTCAATTATTTTTAAATATTCACAGCAGACACAAAAAATATTTTTTTCATCGACGAGCTAAGACGTTCAAACGCAAAATTCGCACGGATGCAAACGTTCCAAAAGAAAAAAAAAGACTTTTTTCGTGTCCCCGTCGTTATCTCACAACCTGCACAATAACTTATTAATATTCATAAACGAAGACACTATTACGCATATCAATCACACGGTTGCAAGTGCTAAAAAATACCTAATCGCATGCACGAACACACGTTGCTATCTTTGTTTTCTATACCCGCACTGTCATTAGCGCCTTTTTATACGTCAGAATACTTCTTGTCATTCATTCGAAATTCGAATATGTGACAATAGGTTGTTTTTGTTTATCCGCTAAAGGAATTAGGTTTTATTCAAATTATGCGCGGGCATAGATAAAGGGGACGAGTTTTTTTTTAACCGTGAGTGTTCGGTTTCGGGTGCCTAATTACAATCGTATTTGGGGATTTGTATTAGTTATTATTTTCGCACGGTAATGCACGTGTGTTGGGTGCGGTAACCGAGTAGTTAATTATGGATTTTGTTTGATAAAAACTAGTTTTAAGTAGGCGCAACTTAGGCGCTACATATAAAGTGCAACGCGTGAATACTGTGTGGACCGGATCGTAAATTGTTTACTGTTCAAACTGGAAGTAAGGTAAAAATACTGTTTCCATACGGTTTAGGCGGTATTTTTGTTTATGGAAATGGTTCACGAAGGAACGTGCGTGAGGTCTATGTAGACTCACAGTCAACCATGTGGTTTAAAACTGCCGACCATGGAGCATAGACAGACACTGGGGAAGTACCTTCTTACAGATATCGGTTCGGTGAATGGGAGATCCAGAAACCCAATTCCCCTTTTCTCCATATGTCAATGAAAAAAATATTAACCGTAAAGTTTGAAGTAATTATAACTGTAACGTACAAACCACTGAAATAAAATAAAATTAGAATGACAAAAAGTAATAGTGAAACATTGCAAAACATTTAAAACATATGTTGTGTGCGGGAATGGAAGTAAACACGATCGATTAACATTACTGGTTAACAAGCCCTCATGCCAAGCAATTAGCACCGTCAAGTAAGATCTAATTATAGCATAATTAGATGTCACTTTACAAATACTTTAGTAAGACTTTAGTCATTAACATTAAGATCTAGGGTAAAACCGGGATAGATGCCCCACTTTTCGAAAGTGTTTCATTATTTGAATACCAAACATATTTGCTTAGATTGACCCTGTAATATAGTTAGTTTAATCATTCATAAAGCTTTAGAAACTGTATTTATTTACCTAACCATTACTGGTTTTGCAAAAATGAAATTCTTGCGAAACACATTTTTTGGGGATAGGTGCCTACCTATATGGATAGATGCCCCACTATGAAGTCACTTAGAAGGATAGATGCCTGTGATGCGGGATAGATGCCTTTTTAAATAATTAACAAGAATACGTAATCAAAATGTAATATTTATTTATTATCTACATGTGTAGGTAATATAAAATGCTTAACCATATTTATTTACGTTTATGCATGTCTACAAAATATATAAAAAAAAATGTTATATTAAAACTATCATATAGAATCATCTCAAACAAAACATTCCCGTTTTAACGTTGAAATAATTATTTAACATTAAAAAAAATCAACATTCATATGAATCTCTAACAAAAAAAAAATTAATAATTTCGTTTAACCTTAGTTATTATTTAAACATTTAAAAAAATCAACATATTTGTAAGGAATTATCCTTCATTAAGTGGAACCGGACATTTTAAGTTTTCCACATCTTGAGCAATAGTTCTTAAAAAGTGTGCATGTTTCGTGCAGCCACTTCTGACACATAATGCACTGGATCCAATCAGATTTGGACTTCGTGTTATTATAGGTATCGAAGCATTCTACGCAAACATTTTCATCTATAGAATTAGGCTCTTCAAATTTTTTTTTTTTTGTTTTTTTCACGGGTAGTCCTATGGTTTTTTTACCTTTTTCAGTATTAGGTGAGAGGTGATCTTCATTTTCACTGTTTGAGCTATAAATAGCTAGTCTTTTACGTAGTCCACGATCCTTGTTTACTTTTAAATAATAATCATTTTCTTTATGACTGCAATTAGTCACGTCACTATCTGTTTCTTCACTTGAGTCATAGTTTTTCTTTGGTTTTCTTTTCTTATTTTTATTTTTTTGTATTTGTTCTTTGGTTTTTTTATTTGCTTTTTTTATTGTTTGTCTTTTTTTGGTAGCTTCAGTCTTGTGTATCTTAGATTCTATTTGTTTCTTTTTCCTGTCAGCAATATCCCTTTTTTCTTTTATTTTTTCTCTAGAATTGAGAATATCTGCCGATTGTTTAGCTCTCCTTGCTAAAGTCAGAGGAATTTGTGGTATTGGTGATGCTTCGACTAAAAATTTAGAAGGTGTTTCTTTTTCTTCGTTATCTAGAATCCGTATTAGTGAATCATCACCTATATCAACAATCTCAATAATCGTATCTTCTAAAATCTGAGGATCGATCAAAAGGCTGGGTGAATTTCGGTTGAATGAAGTTGATGGCATATTGGGTGGTGTTATGTTCAGGTCTGCGACATTCAAATATTCGTTTTCAAATGTAGTTGGACAATCAATTGACGAAATCGGAGGTATAGTTGTTTGTATTCTGTGTTCAACTTCAACATGCTCACAAGGTTCTGCATTTTCGTTTAAAGATGTTTGAAGAAGCGCTGTTGTAGTTTGATGTAGCACACAGGGTTGATCAGGATCATTGTCACTGCGATGTGCAATATCAGATATAGTGAAAACAGAATCGGGCAAAGCATTAGGATTTAGTGGATAAATCCCACTTCTTCGAAAGCCAGCAAGAGCATTTGCAGGTGTAGTAGCGCGTATCCATGCGTTGCGTATAAGGGTTCCAGCATTATAACGGCTTATCTTTTTATTTGGATTTGCGCGCATAAACTGATTAGTTTCATGGTTAAAGTATGTTTTAAATGGCCCAAACACCGCTACGTCTAATGGTTGTAAAGCTGAGGTAGTGTGGCTGGGTAAACATAACAAAATAATATCGTTATCAGAAGCAACTTGCAGCATGTCTGGTGCGGATGAATGAGATGAGTGCCCGTCTAAAATAAGCAAAACCTTACCTTGCGGTTTCAAAGCTATGAAGTGTTCCGTAAGCCACTTATAGAAAAGATCGGTATTTATGTATGCCGACTTTTTGTTCATGTACACTTTTGAGCCCAGCGGTAGACCGTCCTCGAATTCTGGTTTCTTATTTACACCTTTAATTATTACTACTGGTGGGAGAAAATTACCAATGGCATTGCAACAGGCTACGATAGTCATTGTTTCACCTTTCTCCGCAGATGTAACTGAATTTACTACTTTTGCACCTTTCTTTGCAACAACTTTGCCAGGCTTATTGTTGAGCTGAACTCCCGATTCGTCCATATTATAAATCCTTTCAGGCTTATCCAAGAGATCATTATCGGCCAGGACTTTTGTCAGAAGTTCATGAAAATTATTTACTTCTTCTCTGCTGAGACCTTTAGCCCTAGCGACAGATAAACCTTCTGCTTGCCTAATAGACAACTCTGGATTTCGCTCAATAAAACTTTTGAACCATTCATTCCCAGCCATCTGGTTTTCATTATCAAAATTGTGTTGAATCTGTAGCTTTTCGGCAAATTGGTATGCTAACATACGTATAGCTCGTCTATCTGGGGGAAATCCCGCGTCGCTAAGCTTCAAAATGTGCGCTACCAACCTTTTTTCGTGTTCAAAACCCAGGACAGGATGTTTTCCCAAAGTCAGCTTAGTTTGGTTTTTAATAGCGTAACGCCTTCGCAATGTTCTGGATGGAATCCCAAATTGTCTGGATATTTCATTGATCCCCAATTCTTTTTTATCCAATTCATGGAAAGCTGACTGTAGCTGCTCTGTTGTCCAAGAAACTACTCGAGCTCGTACGCCCTCCTTTCTTTTGTATTTCCTTGGCATGGCTCACCTACAATAAGCAAAGTAAGTATAAATAAAACACTGTATCTACACTCATTTCATCACATTCGAATTATGAAATTAAAGTTGGATACATTTTTTTTGGTATTTTCTAATATTCTACTATTAGGAAATACGAAAATATTCACGACTATGACTTTTAAATACTTCGATAAGGCTCTTGCAGTATAGAGGGATAGATGCCCCTAAAGTCAACTATCCCTTGTAAACTCGGGGCAACTATCCTTTTCACTAGGGATAGATGCCTCTCAATATTTTATAAATAAAATAAATGCAAACATCAGTGATTGACTCTTAAATGTGTTCTCAAAGAACCAATGTATTAAAACAATTTAAATAAAATGTAATCATTTAACTGTTTATAAAGATATGAAATAGTGAATACTTACGTTTCAAATTTTGAAGCGTTCGTCGCGTCCGCTACGAATGTAATTCGACACACAAGCGAGAAACGTCCGTTTAGCACAACAACTCGCGCGTCACTGAGGTGGGGGGTGCATGTGGCGCGTATGTAAACAACGAATTTGCTGTTTTGTTCTCTGTAAGTTGAATTTTAAGAAACGAGGCATCTATCCCAGCGCGGCATCTATCCCGGTTTTACCCTATATGTAGATGGTTTGTCATTTTATAATCTAACTTCAAATATAACGTCTTGACGTAAAACATACACACAAAAATATGTATAATCAGACAAATAAACTACACATTTTTTTTATACTACAAAGTTGGCAAACAAGCACACGGCCCACCTGATGGTAAGCATCACCGTAGCCTATAGACGTTTGCAATACCGGGGTATCACTCACGCCGACTCACGCGTTGCCAACCCTCCCAACCCCCCGAAGTGGAGCTCTGGAGACCTTGCTCATCGTAGGAACACAACATGGCCGAGCTTTGGCCGACCAATGCTATTTGGCTACCCGATTTGAGTGGATTATCCGCTGTGCCCTACCTCTCTTTAAATTTTATATAGAAATTTCCCTCTGGAAACGAAACCTCTCTAAACAAAGTATATTATTTTTACGAATTAACATATTTTTAAAATAAATCAAAGATAACTAGTTAGTCTTCCCACCAAAAAAATCTCACCTTTTTTTTAAGAAAAAAAAAACTTTTTTAGTCAGCCAGTCTCGAAGACACCGTGGGACGTGCATAAAATTAAACGCCAAAAATAATAAGTGTGCATATGCAAACGAATACGTGACCACTTTTTAAAATGAAAAAAAAGTAAGAAAAAAAACAATAGCGTTCCATTATAGTCGCCACATTCGCTACCCCTTCGTTTGAAAAATCAAATTTGCATAAGGAACCGGCGATTTTTTACACGTAGCCCAGATTATGATAATCGTTTTTTTGGACACTCTGTTACTGAAGAGGAATGATTTTTTTATTGAAAAAAAATGTAAGACAGTATTAAAAAATTAATGAATATTTTTTTTTTCACTTTGCCTATTACAGTTTCACATGGACTCTACTGTGAGAAATTATATTAATGTGGTAGTTTTTATTTTGTGTTATTTTTTATCTCCCGTGTTTTTCTGGCGTGATAGGTCATTTTATTAAGACATTTTACTTGATAAATTGACTTACGTAAATAATTATAAGTAATAATAATAGTTGTTAGTAATTGTTTACGATATAGTTAGAGTCAAAAATTTAATTTAACTTACATTATATTTTTGTTTTGTTTAGTGTGAAATAAATCTGTGAATAGTATTCCAAAAATTTCGACTGAAAAGAAATATTTGTAACAAAATCAAAAATATATTCAGAAATTATTTTAAATAAAATTCTACTTTTAAAAGATTTTTAAATAAATAATAAACATATTACAGATCCTATTATTATTTGAACTTTGACTTTTGTACACATAAAGTTTCACATAAAGTTCAAAATAAATAAGTATTTTGACAATTTTATTTATTTAACACCAAATGACAACAATAGCAATACATAGCTCAATACAATACACATCGACCCCAAACACAATCCATTTGTCATTTCCTATGTACAAAATAGTTTTTGTCCATTTTTTTTTACTAGAAACTTTTTTTACCTGCTCTATGGGTGGGGTTTAGGGCCCACCCTATTTTTTTTAAACAACCCACAGCGCATTAGGGTGGCAATATTTTTTCCAAATGTTGGCAACCCGATCGATATTTTTCCCGCCTTGGCGTGCATTGGCGGGTTCTTTCGAACAAAAGAGGACTACCCCTTTATGTAAAGCTGTTATTCATTTTATTTTTTAGTTGTGTAACGGTCGATTCTTTTCGGTAATGGCAGGGGTGTACAAAATGGGGTTGTTTTTTGTTGAGTCTCTCATCACGCGATTGATGAAACAAAATCGTTCTGAACACGCAAATTTTAAACTTTTATTTCCTAATTTTAATCCAAAACCTCTAGACAATTTTTTTAAAATAGAAAGTTATTATACGCAAAATACAGGCTTCGACAAATCCTTACCGACCTCGGGATTACGAAACGATATTTTGGTAGAATAAAAAGCTTCTTATAAGACCTAGATAAGATAGATCTACATCATTTATTGAAATAATTTTGAAACGTTTTTAAAAAGATGACGTGATGTGTGACAATTTTTATTTAACAGATCTCGTTTTGTCTTTCTTTTTAACAAATCAAAATCACATTTTTATTTAAATAGGCTTATTACTAGGGTATAGAACCGGGAAATCCCGGTACCGAAAATCCCGGGAATTCCCGGTTCTTTTATAGCTGTAAAAGAACCGGGAATTGAAATACAAGAACCGGGATTTTCCGGTACTTTCGGGATTTTTTTATTTATTCAATTACATGGCAATTGGCAACACTGACGCTAGTGACGCTACGTGCGATCGAATATATTTTGATGGTCAACAAACAATCGAGTATGTTTTCAAGAAAAAGTAAAAAAAATATCTAAACTATGACTTTTTTGCAATTTTGCCAAAGAAAATGTTGTCTTTAAAAACACCTTTTGACAGGTCCTGTGGTCGAGTGGCTAGCAATGGTCAGTTTATCCCAAGGGCCGCGGGTTCGAATCCTGCGCAAGGCAAACATTTGTGTGCATGAACATGTCTGTTTGCCTTGGTCTGGGTGTTTTCTATGTATAATAAGTATTTATTTACAAAAAAAAAGTATTTAAGTATGTTTATCAGCAATCTAGTACCCATAGTACAAGCTTAGTTGCTTAGTTTGGGACTAGATGGCGTTGTGTGATTCGTCCAAGAATATTTATTTATTTATTTAACCTATGTTTACAATGGTTCTGAAACGGTTTTTATGCTTCAAATCAAGATCACGAAGTCTCAATTTTCCCAAGAATTGTCTCAAGTCCTGTTAAGATGCAAAAAAATTGCTCTTCAGTCTCAATGTTTGTGGAGGAAGCATATTCTATGCGTTCTTTTTGGGATTTTGGTCTGGTGATTGCGCAGGCCAGTCTAAGACCGAAATGTCATGCATGCTCCTGAAGCCAGCTGGTCACCACTCGCGCTGTCTGCGTACGGACATTAACACCACAACCTTTCAGTCAGTTGCGAGTGAGCGACAGAATCAGTGATGTCCAATCGTCAATTTTTATATAACACAAACAACTGGTGTTCTGACGAGAGCATTTGAAGAAACAGCATTGCCGTAACATTTGGCTGTTTTTTCGCATCAGTTAGCAAAAATCGGTCTTCGTGCGTATGGTCCTTGCGCTTCTGGCCATGGCATTCTTTCACTTACTTCCCCAGTAGCATGATAACGTTACTTTAACCTTGATTGCTGCAAGCCTTGCGACAAGAGCAACTTTTTAGCATCATACCAGGACTTGGGTAATGTCGCCCAAAAAGATTTGATTTATGACATGAAATAGTTATTTGTTATGCAAGGCTGCAAAGTTGTTTTTTGGCGCGAGTACTTTATTGAAACCTGAGCTAGCGAAGGATTCTAGGATTGAACCACGAGCGAAGCGAGTGGTTCAAATATAGAATCCTGAGCGTAGCGAGGGTTTCAAAGGTACGAGACGCAGAATAACTTTGCTGCCAAGCGAAACACACAACTTTTCACCTCACTACAGCGAGGAAAATACTAGGTGCAAGAAAAACGCAAATAATATATTAAATAAGTGTTTATTTTTCATGCGGTGTCGTGCTGGCCAGTTCGATTATTCTAAAAATAAGGTTGGCACACTGGCATGAAATAAGTACCTAATAATGTTGCTAAACTGTTGCTAAAAAAATATTTTTTCACCTCACAAGCTCGGAAAAAATCTGTTTGTCATTCGAAATCTGAGCGCAAAAGTGCATTTTGTGCCCTAGCGTGGAAAGAATTTTTAAAATTCGAACCTTTCTATTCTATAATTTTTATACAGCCAGTCCTCTAAAAATGGATTAATACCTATTTCATGCCAGTGCGCCAACCTTATTTTTAGAATAATCGAACTGGCCAGCACGACACCGCATGAAAAATAAACACTTATTTAATATATTATTTGCGTTTTTCTTGCACCTAGTATTTTCCTCGCTGTAGTGAGGTGAAAAGTTGTGTGTTTCGCTTGGCAGCAAAGTTATTCTGCGTCTCGTACCTTTGAAACCCTCGCTACGCTCAGGATTCTATATTTGAACCACTCGCTTCGCTCGTGGTTCAATCCTAGAAACCTTCGCTAGCTCGGGTTTCAATATAAGTACTCGCGCCAAAAAACAACTTTGCAGCTTTGCATAACAAATAACTATTATTGATAACTGATTTTTCGCATAATTGCAAAAAACTGCATAATTTTTTCTTTTTTCTTTGTGACGACCGTATTAAACAAATACGGTCGTTACTTGTATCATTATTTCACTTTTTTAAAAATATTTACGCAATAAAAATAATATTATTTTACTTTTACATGTACCTAGTCCAATAAATGAGCTTTCTAAAAATAAGTATGTCTAACAAAAAATGTGTAAATTGAGCAAAATCAAAACATCCCTAGGCGGTGTTGATGTATTGAAAAAATATCCCGAAAGTACCGAAATTCCCGGGAAATCCCGGGAAATCCCGGTTCCAGCATAGTCTGGTACCGAAATTCCCGGTTCCTTGAGATAGTACCGGTTCTCTATACCCTACTTATTACAAGCACTTTCGAATCGTCATATTTTTTTCCTACCACCGTTCAGACAGCAGATTTGTGCTAAGAATAACTGGCAGGAAACTTAGCACTTGCTCTTTTAAAATTGTAATGATAAAAGTTACAATTACGATCTATAAAAGTAAACATAAGTTTTTTTGGGGGGATTCGGCAAGGGAAGACATGAGAGAGAGTACATTCAAATTTTCTAGCAGAAGGATAAAACTGATTTACAGAGAGAACTATGATGTAACTAATTAGATGAAAAGTATTGTTATAAGCCGACAATGATAAAGGAGATTAAAGCATATAATACAAGAAGAGCAGTGTTTTATTACAGAAATTATGTTTAAAACACAAAAACAGATCGTTTTTTTTGTCAATTGGACACCACTGTTTCAGTCGCTCGCTCGCAACTGACTATAGGCTGGTGGTGTGCATGTATGTACACCATCGCAATGCCGCAAAATCTCGGTACCGGACAGTGTCTATACTTGTTAAATCGATGGCTTACCTTTTTGTTGCTCGACTAAAGATGTTAATTTTAAACAACATAAAAAAAATATATAATAATATGTTATTGTTTTTTTTTCAGTGGTTGTAACATCAGCGCCTGCTAATGAGGCTGAGCTGCAGCTGTACAGAGTGATGCAAAGAGCCAGTCTGCTGGCTTATTACGACACTCTGCTGGAAATGGGTAAGGAATGAAAAAATATATACTCGTACGTACGTACACCTATTCAGATCGAAATTGTTTTAAGCAATGTTTGTATGGTCAACCAATGAAAGAGATAAGCAGGCCCGTAAATATATACCAGTTTTCTAAATATTGTGTGAAGAAATTTACTCGAGTTTTCTATTTCTTAATGGTATTTATATTGCACTATGTAATTACGAATTCCAAATTTTCTTCGATTCTTACATTATTAGCTTAACATTTTTGTTCTTAATCCTCGCCTCTTTCATTGGTTGTACTTTACTTTTTAAAATTAAAATAAAAAATACCTATATATAACTAACTGCGTTAAAAAGAATCGACCGTCTCTGGCACAAAATAAAAGCATAACCAAAAGTTGTGCAATCATCAAATTATCCAAAACAAAAATAAATGACGCACAACCATCATAGGAACTAAAGAAAAAACACTTTCTCATCGTTTCTTGCGATGAAAAAATATATTTCCATAAGATAAAAAATTCAGACATCGCGATGCAAATTCACTTTTTTTTTCACTTTTAAATCCCGCCAATTACGCGCACCAAGAAAGGGTTTGGCCGGTCATGCTTTTGTTTTTTTTTTCGTAGCCCCTTCGCAAAATGGTCACGTAAGATATTTGCATATTTGCCTAAATTAATATCGACTTGAGTCCGTATTTTTTTGATGAATCACACGTTTTTGCCTCGAACAATGCTAAGAGAATGAACTTGCCCTACGAGATATTTTTGCATATTAATACGCATTGGATTAGAATTTATTAGTTTTTTTTTAATGTTGAGAACTTTGTTTCATTGTTTAACAGTTAATTCTAGGGATCTTTTTTAACAGGCAGTTGTGTGTTCCAGGTGGTGATGATGTGCAGCAATTGTGTGATGCTGGTGAAGAGGAATTTCTAGAAATAATGGCACTAGTCGGCATGGCTTCCAAACCCCTCCACGTCCGACGACTCCAAAAAGCCCTTCAAGAATGGGTGAATAATCCAGCCTTATTCCAAATTCCTATTGTACCTAACCTATGTCCTACAGAGAACCCTTTTATTCAATGTAACCAAAGATTATTAAACATGCCTCCGTCAATACCATCCGTCCTTCCTAGAACAGTTGCGTCACCAGAAAATAACAGACCAATGTACAGTCCATCACCGGGAGCACCAGAAAATAGCTGCGGTTCTAATACATCAGCCCCAAACGCTAGTCCAGTTCACCAAACTAGCACATTTACCAAAATTGTCCTACCATCATCTCCTATTCCTGCAGCGCCTGTTACGTCGACTGCTTCAAGATCTTTCTCACCACAAAGTGCCTGTCCTCCAGCATCAGCTGGATCTAGTCCGAGTTCGGTAACGTCACCAGTTCAGCTCACGCCGGTTCTTCTAGACATACATGTACAAAAGTTAGCTACTGCGGCAGAGAAGTTAAGTAAGCATTTGCCGCAGTTAGAGCCAAAGCCACAGAATACAAAGAAGAAGATGTGCAAAGAGCTAGAACTGGTAATGATGATGCCGGAGTCAGACCCACGAAGGATGGAAGAGATTAGAAAGTACGCAGCTATATACGGCAGGTTTGACTGTAAAAGGAAACCTGAGAAGCCGTTGACACTGCACGAGGTGAGCATATAAAACATCAGCTTTTAAACTATTTAGGGTTAGCCGAAATAGAATATCCTAATTTCTTCATTATCAATTGGAAATAGACACATATTATTGAGAACCTAGGGTGGCTCTAGGAGATAAACGACCAGCTTTAAAGAGGCTTGTGCTACACTTTGGCAGAATATTGACGTGTATCGCGTGTATGATCCGATAGATCTCGTTTCAAATTCAATTCAAGATTTGATTCACACGTTAACAAAGCTGATCAGGTATCTCATAGCCGTTTTTTCATTTTCTGACTTTAAAAAATGTTTGCTAAACCTAATCTATTTGTCAAATTCAAATTATGTTTATGTTTTAGGTGATGGTAAATGAGGCAGCTGCTCAAATATGCCGGTGTGTGCCAGCGCTGTTAACCCGCCGAGACGAGCTTTTCCCGCTGGCTCGGCAGCTAGTGCGCAGAGCGGGTTTGCATTATTCTAAACACGGGTAAGGAGTGATTAGATATCTTTTGTTTTTTTTTGTATGTCATACCGCATGTAAACAAACAAGCGGGCTACCTG
The DNA here is from genome assembly GCA_905163395.2 of Endotricha flammealis. Taxonomy (NCBI): domain Eukaryota; kingdom Metazoa; phylum Arthropoda; class Insecta; order Lepidoptera; family Pyralidae; genus Endotricha; species Endotricha flammealis. Next base: position 14,058,164 of record LR990868.1, on the reverse strand, counting down.
GTGGAAAGTGGTTACCACCGAAACATTAGTGATAGCAGAGGCGTTGCCTGCTACAAGAGAATTGAGAGATAGACTGGAGATATTTATTTATTTATTTATTTATTTAACTTTATTGACCACAATACAAAAGTACTGATACAATAGGCGGATGGATGGAAGGGATTCATATTTCATATTTTTTCTTTTTATGACAGAATCTTTTTATGTTTAACTTTTATTTTTAGATTTATATGGTAATTCGAATTATATACAAAAAATAAGATCTGTTTTATGTCATAGAAGTGTTTTTTTAAATTAATTAATTATTTTATAAATTTATTTCAAACCTGTTTCTAAATGAAAATTTTAGTATTAGACCAAGAAAAATATAGTTTATTTATTCCAGGCTCCCTCCAGCGGCGTCTCTGTGCGAGGAGCGCGAGCGAGACGAGGAGGAGCCCCCCGGCAAGCGCCCGCGGCAGGTCGCGCCCGCCTCGCACATAGATCTCACCGTGTAGACTTAGATACACTAACAGGGCTAAAGGCTTATATTCTGTAATCTGTAATTGGCGTTTAACATCTAGCCTCGTATCTTTTTAAAAAGAATGGCTCTATTTTTTATATCCTTTAATCTTTTCCGTCTAATTAAATATACCATCTAGTCACTCCTTCTTCTATCTTTTTGAAAGATTGGCACTCTTTTATCCTTTGATCTTTTCCCTCTAATTACATTACCTTCTAGTTAATCCTTTACGTAATTAAAATCACAAAAAAATTAAAATCCAAAAAAAAAATTATCTGAAGTCTATCATATAAATAATGCATGTAACAATAAACCAATAAGATAAGATCCAAACAGATTACAGAATGATACATAATGTAGTGCTATGGAATTCTAACAAGGAGAACTATCACTATCAGAGGCTGGAATATTACGCTTGTTAGAATGTGGTATCACCTTTTTCTAATTAGAAAATTACATTCCTATTCAACTATTATCATAATTTAATAATGACACGTGGCCCTAACATAAAACCTTGGGGCACTCCGATATTTTATAAAGTATTAATCAATTTTCTTCATCTAAAACAATATATTCTCGTCATTTTCTAACAATAATAACTTACAACTTTATTATTAGAATTTTAATTTTCTTAAAGACATGATGAAAATATGAAATAATGCATGATTAACATTTTCGAATGCCTTAGTCGATTTTGTCGTCCAAAATTAAGTCCTGTGTCACCACTTCTAAAAAGTTCCATTTATTTATCAAATAAATTGAAGTTGTTTTATGACTCTGATAAATCTTGACAGAATTTATCTGACGGATAGGTTATCTGTAAGATTTGGAACAGTCCCTATTCATTATTATTTCGCTTGGCTCTAAGGTAAAAAAAGGTGTATACTGGTAAGTAGAGGCTATTTTAACATTATTTTTGCATGATGTTATTAATACATATAATTTGCATTTTTGATCCGTAGTTAATTACAATATTATAATTTGTAGCACTTAGTTACTTGACGAATGGGGAAAGATACCACTTTGTATAATAAATGTAAATTTTGTGTAAATTGTACATGATGTAAATATAAACTTTGAGGTTCTACTTATCGATTTCGAAGCAGTTTTTGTACCTAATTTTGCAACGGAAATACGCATGAAATACGATGCAAAATATTAATTTACTGATAAATAAAACAAATGAATACATAATAACTAATTAAAATAATGATTTTAACCAAAGAGATGTGAAGTTCAGATTATAGAAACTTTGACCAGAAATCATGAGATGGAATCGTCTCTAACTTTAACAAAGTAAACATGACAAATACACCAAAATACATTAGGGATCAACATTAATTTCGAACTTTCTCTCACGCTGCAGTGGTTTAGTTTTTATCTTCTATTTATACATAATACACGCTTTGGATTTTGGCGCCAACTACGATAGCGTCCACTTGGGTTAGTGATTAGAAATTTAATTTCTGCGTAATTTAAAGTTTGATTTTTATTTTCGATACATGTAAAGCAAAGTTAAAGTGCATAGTGACTGAAATTTATGACCAGGAACTATTAATAGTGCATTATCGTGTTGACTTCAAAATCCACCTTCACTGAAGAAATTTTGCCATCATCTTTCTTCGGGGCGTCTTGGCTCAGAGTATGTATACTGAGTCGAGATAGCATGAATACGCTGATTTGAATTACGTAAACAAGCACAACTTGAAGATGACAGAATGGAAACTTCGTCTGAAGTCCGATTGCCAAATGAAAGTAAAAGAAAATACACGCTTTTGACGCGACGAAATTGAAATTAGAAATAATCTTTTAACTATACATTTCTCCACATGTATTATTAAAAATTACCTATAACACAGTATTAATTTATGTAATCTGCTATCTGAATTCGTAAATATTAACCAAAATTAATCTACATAGGACCCGGACGAGGGCAACGGAGTCCGTACGAGTCCTGATGCGGCCAGGAGCAACTCCAATCATAGGTAACCTATTTAACATTGTAACACAATAACTTCACCAATCCGCACAGCGTAGCGTACCCCATCCCAGCAGTGAGATTTTAGAGGTTGTTGATGATAATTTTTATAAAATAGTGCACAATGTATTATAAAGTACAGTCAACATGAAAGAGTTATCCAGCCGTCAATATGATTTAAGTTTCCTAAATTTTGCATGAAAAGATTTACACGATTTTTTACTTAATGATCCTTACATTGTTAGCTTAAAAACCTTTGTTTATAGTTCTCTTTTTCTTAGTTGGATATGTCTTTCATTTGTTGGCTGTATAATTATTTTTATTAGCTCTCAATCGGTACTAATTTTACCACAATTTAGGACTTTTTGTTGTGTTTCGCGTCTGATGCAGTTAATATAGTTTTCAACTTTACCATATTCCAGCTGGTGGGGCGTGAAGGCGGAGAGCGACGACGCTGACTCCAGGTGTTCATATTCTAGTACCAGCACACCACCTCCGGTAAGTTTACTATTCTCGTATTAGCTTTTAAATTTTCAAATCTATTAAGCACGTTTATGCGTTCTAACTTTACTTTAAAGGTGCTCAGCTTATTTTTAATTACTCCTCAGATTTCTAAATTTTAGATGCATTTGGTAGGTGAACGATTGGTAGCAATTTTTTAAAAGAATTTTATAGATATTCAAGATTTACAACCTACTACCGCATGCTGAAACCGACTGGCATGCATGTTCTTACTTTGATTTTAACAACCTTCTTACACCATGTTTTTGAAATCAATAAATTAATTATGACCGTTGAAACTTGGTAAAAATTCACATCCACAGAAACTGCAAGAACATCTATGTCCAAATAAATTCATAATGAATTTTAATATTGTCCTCTTCCAGGAGGTGGAGGAATCCCGTCCGCAAGTGGTAGCCGCGCGTGGCGACAGCATCATCGCCGTCGCCAACCCGGCACTGCAGCCACCGCATCCTGCCAGGAATCACTCCAACTGATGACCGGATTCATCCAAGTGTCAACATTAACAGAAAAAGGTTAAATTGACGAGATATCACAAATGGCTTTATTTTTTCTGGATGTCATGCACTTGATGTACTTATTGTCATTTCAAATTTGTCATAAATTTTCAATTTACTAATTTGTAAAGGATTAGACCGTAACGATCGTAGAAGAGGATCATCATCAGCATATCAACGCATAATAATCCGACTGAAGGGATACAGGTTTCCCTTCAATAGAAGAGGATAATCCAAAGCTAAAGAAAAAAGACTTTTAACCAGCAGTGGCACCTGAATAACTAAAAAAATATATGATTGACTAGCCCGATGAGATAAACGCAAGTTAAGCAGCGCCGATCCAACCAGTATCGGGGCAAGCCCACCACACGTTCCCACCGATGTGTCTCCTGTGTAGCCAGGATTAACAACGGCGATCTCAGATTGACAATAAGCGATGAAGCTTATTGACGTCCCGGAGGAGAAAACTACCGCTGTCTTGGAACTCACAACGAATTTAATCAGAAAGAAGATAGTCGGAGTAGGAAGTATTAAAAGGTTGTACTGTTGGGTAACAGTAGTTGGAACAGTTTAAATATGGTCACTTCAAACCGTGCATCGGGTTGTCAGGAGATGTAAATAACAGCTAATCTGCAGTTGACACCACTTGACACGAATGAATGAATAAAATTATGTATTTCCTTCAGACCTCAACTCTGAGAGAGAGGAGAATGAATCCTCCTCAAATCTCCTTGGACATAAAAAGGAATATTTCTTAGTTTCTTAAGTTATAACACATGGTGTACATACAAATATGACGCATTCCACCAAAAAGGACTTATTTAATAATAATGTGTTAGGTCAATGTAAATATTATATAACGTAGTACAAAAAGATTGCACGTTTTGTAAAATTTTTTGCTATGTTTTATTTTATCTATAAGTACTCTCTCTGTGCATAATTAGACTGCTTTTAAATCTGCAAATTGCACATGTAAACTGCATAGCAAGTTACTCAGGACAATTGTAGTAACTCAGATTGCGGCAACGCGCGAGTGATACTCCCGGTGTTGCAAACTTCCATACGTTACTGTGACCGCTTACCATCAGGCGGACTTTATACTTGTTTGCCACCTTAGTGGTATATAACAATATCCATTGCTATGCAGATGACAGCACGGCACATCTGAGCTGTGAGGGTCGTGCTGGAGTTAAGCGCGAAGAGGTCGAAGAGCTACGCAGAACGATGGTGTTGGAGCTGAACGACATCCTTTCGAGGGTGGCCCAATGGGGCAAACACAACCTCGTCAGCTTTAACCCAAAGAAAACTCAGGCTTGTGCGTTCACAGCGAAGATGGTCCCATTCTCCCGAGTCCCGACTCTCCTGAACACTCCTCTCGTCATCAATGATCACCTTTCCATTCTCGGTTTGAATTTGCGCGCAGATCTGAATCATAGAGATTACATCCAAAGCGTCATCTCAAACGCCTCTCGCAAACTCGGAGTCCTGAACAGGGTGCGGCAATACTTCACACCAACACAACGACTTCTACTATACAAAACACAAATTAGATCGTGTGTGGAATACTGCTCGCATCTCTGGGAAGGCTCTGCAAAGTACCTTATGGATGCTCTTGATTCACTGCAAAGACGCGCCATCAGAATGATAGATGATCCGAAGCTTGGTGCAACTCTCGAGCCTTTAGAACTCCGCAGGGAAGTCGCTGCGTTGAGTCACTTCTATCGGCTGTACCATGGCGAGTGTTCGGTTGAGTTACACGACCTTATTCCGCCTTCCCCGTTCAAGCACAGGAACTACCGTCCTAAGCAGCGTGCACATTCACATACAGTGGACTATCTAAACCCCCCACCCCGCACAAAAAGATTCGGTCAATCATTCTTGTGTCGAACCATTGAACGGTGGAACAAGCTGCCCGACGATGTGTTCCCTGCACCACACGTGTACGACATGGGGTCCTTCAAGCGGAGCGTGAAGAGGCACCTTTCAGGCCGGCATAGTAGAAGCGACGAGACACCATAAAGGATGTCTCGTCGCTCCTATTCCTGGACCCCAGAGACCTGCGGCCCATCTGGCAGGAGCTGGCGTCACATGCCGTGTCCCAATAAAAAAAAAATAAAAAAAAATAAAAAAATATATAAAAGAACTTTCGTGTTTTTCTGCTAGACATTGCAGATTAAAAAGCAGCCTACTTAAAATTTTTGGAGATATTTTTGTACGCATTCAAGAAATGTACCTACCGTATCTAAAGTCACCAATAACAACTCTCTGCAACCAGTGACAACACTCTACCTCAGGGTAGAGCGACTGTTGTGCACCGGAGTCATAGATTATTCCCTGTGACCGAAATAGACTCATTGTAAACTCAGGCCCACTTCAGTTTATAAGCTATTCAATTAGTTATATTATATAGTGAACAGGTTAAGTAAATTTCTGCTTCCATTCACTCAAAATTAAACTGTTTATAATTTTGAATGTATGAAACCAGTACTATTACTCCGTTCGCTAAACCTATCTGTACCTGCAAGATGACATCTGCGAAGAAATTTCCTATATTCTATCATGTTACGATCTCGATGGTCCAACATCAAGTATGGTGGAAATGCAACCTCATATTCGCAAGTTAGTCTTGGACATTTCTTAAAGAAGTTTTCTGACAGGAGCAAACGCGACCTAATAAATGCGTAATTTGAACGTTTATTCAATTACTAATGTAAAAACAGATCTACAAATTTCAGAAAAGCCGCGGACTACCTAGTACTGTATGTACAGTCAGGAGCATGTCAACCTATACATATCGGACTTTGAACCATTCTTAAGTTCTATTTCATAAGAGTCAAAATTTGTACTGCAAGTGTAAGACTCGTGCACCGGATTGTACGTACAGTGCAACAAATTGCTACTTATCCCCCTTTCCCGTGGGAATTTTGAAAAATCCATATATGTAATATACGTAACCTTCCTTCTTTCCTTGAATAGATATAATCACTTTCTGTTGCTAAAAACTGCATTAATTTCCGTTGAGTAGTTTTTAAAAGATTTATGCGTACAATGGAAGCGACTTCATTTTATACGATGTAAAGATGCGACAAAAATATTGAAATACTCTCTGTAAACATTCCAATAATGTAAATAGGTATTCATTATTTAGAATTAAGCACAACCATTGCGAGCCATATTGTAAAAAGATATTTTAAGTTATTTAAGCAATTATAATTGAAACATGAGATGTTTATATTGTTTCTCGTTTGATTTCATTGCACCTCCAACCCCGAACGATGTAAAGTGAAGTTAGGCAAGGAGTTAGATGACAAAGGAAAAGTAAAGCCGAAGTAGGATAGTGAGCCCGTTCACACTCGCGATTTCGCTCAGCTTTGGATGAGTGGATTCTCTACCTCCTACTGCCAGTACCTCGCTAAAAACCAGCCCATTCACGTAACAAGTTTTAAGAGAGGTAGGGAGCGGATAATCCGCTCAAATCGGACAGCCCGTCTGGGGAAGGACCTCCAGAACCTTACAGAAGATTGTAGCCAAATAGCATTGGTCTCGGCCATGCTGTGTTCCTGCGGTGAGTAAAGTCTCCAGAGCTCCACTTGCGGGGGTTGGGAGGGTTGGCAACGCGTGAGTGATACCCCCGGTATTGCAAGCGTCTATAGGCTACGGTGATGCTTACCATCAGGCGGGCCGTATGCTTGTTTGCCACCTTAGCAGTATAAATTTTTTTTTGCAAAAATCTAGTTTCAATCACAAGCGCTATCTTGCTCATACAAAACAAGCGAGATAGAGTTTGAGTTTGGAACTACCTAGATTTCGACTCCCGCAGGGCTGAAGCCGGGGGCAACAGCTGATAAATATTTAAAAATTCTTAAACGAATCACACAACGCCATCTAGTCCCAAACTAAGCTTATGTATATGGGTACTAGATTGCTGATAAATAAACTTATATACTTTTTTTGTAAATACTTATAATACTTAACTTTTAAGTCAAACTATAATACATAAGTCAAAGTCAAATACCAGTTCAGACGGCAGATTTGTGCTTAAACATAGAAAACATCCAAGGCAAACATGTTTGGCTTGCGCAGGATTCGAACACGCGGCCCTTAGCATAAAGTGACCATTGCTAGCCACTCGACCGCCACCTGTCTAATAATAACACTCCCACACCAATGATTCTATTTCCTAATAAAAACAGTCAAAATCTAGTCTCAATCTCAATGTCTATTTCGCTTATTTTATATCCAATTTAATTGATTTTAATACAAGAATAGACTCGCAGGATTTGAACCATTCAGTTAAGTACCGCAGCCACACCGCTTAATTAATTGATCCACTCATTAAGCTTATAAAAGAAAGAAAAAATAAGTGAAACTGGTTTACCAACTTTTGAGATTCGATTCACCTTAATAACACATTCAAAATAAAAATAAATAAAACTAGTAAAGTGCGTCCCTTAATATGTCACTCACAATTTTACTGTACAAAGAATAACTTGTGCGAGAATGGAGACAACAATCTGTATTTTAATAAGTTTGTGTGTTCATTTGTCGTGGCAAATGGGTGAGTTTGCTATTATTAATTATCTAAAATTTTATATGCTTAGAGTTTGAAACTTACGCAAGGGCGTACGGCTACAGACAGCAGAGGAACCCCCCAAAACAAAGTAAGAATTAGGTTTTCTCAATTCTCAATGTATTCCAACGAAAATTAAAATTCTATAAAAATAATGAATCTAGTCTACTAAACGGTGTTTCTTTGATGTACTGTCACCTAAAAGACCTAATTCGTGCTTAAGTTTTCGTCTCAAAAATCGTCCTGAGAATGGAAGTAGGTAGGGTTAGGGAGAAGGTTATTAATCTATAGGGGGAAGCTCGTCCACGTCAAAACTCCAAACTGGTCCGAAGGGGAGCAAGGGTAGACTGTGTGCGGGTAAGAAAGCGCAGTTTCAAATACAGGTTTTACTTCTTCAAACAACCACCTTAAATTTCATATACTCAATTATTTAACACTTTTCTTCAGACATCCCCAACTTCACTCTACCAGATGAAATTGACACAAGTATGGAGCCATGCGCGCTTGACGGTATACAAGGTTTGTGCACTGCTATGACATTCTGTAAAGGATACATGATTGGACTGAGGGACCCTGTTACAAGATTGGAGACAACGGAATTAATAAAACGGAGGAAATGCGGAGTTGTTACTTTTATACCGAAGGTAATGTAATTTTATTTTAGGTTACTCTTTCTATTTTAAAAAACCTTTTTACAATCAACTTTACGGTGAGGTGAATCTTTGTATTCTTCTTACGTCCTAGAGCATAACTCCGCTCCAGCAAGATTGCCAAGTATATTTCAAGGAAATAATCTCGTAAAAAAAACAATTAAAATCTAATATCAATCTCAAGAGAGAGTGCGAGATGCAACTATAATATAACTTTAATTTGTACGTGAATCGACTCGCTGATTGTGGAGTATGTTTTTTTCGTTCACTGGGAGTAGGTACATACACAGATTTTAATCGGCATGCCTCTCATTCGCATGCAGTCAATATTTTTTCTTAGCTACATGTATACAAAATTAAAGTATCACAATGGACTCTGCCACATGGATACTGAAATGATCAGTTTTTTTTATCTCAAACTAACAAAGCATATTTAAAAAATCACAGTTTGTTTTGATAACAATATTTTATAGGTTTGCTGTTCCTCCAATAACGTCATCAGTACCACTGCTAAGCCGGATGCTAAAATATTGATGGACTGATTTCCACAAGACACAGGATCACGATCCAATGTAACAATAAAATAAAAATATGAATTATGAACATAAATATAATTTATTTTTCAATTACAAGAGACCAAATTCCAAAGACCAAAGAGGAGCTCGATGGCGTCGCGGTGCGTCGCACTCTAATATGAACACGCAAGTTAAGCGACGGCGACCCTAAGCAGCGTTTAGATGGGTTTCGTTATCACGAGCTTCTCCGTGCTTCGGACGTTAAGCCGTCGGTCCCGGCTGTTGTCGATGGATGACAGTCGTTAAGCCAAGTCGGTGGCCTTAGGGCGGTTTGAAAACACCGGCATCTGCCAATCCGCATTGGAGCAGCGTGGCAGAATACGCTCTAATCACCTTCGATTGAAGGGAGACCCGTATCCCAGCACTGGGATGATTATGGGTGGATATTTATTTATTTATTTATTTATTTTACATCACAGCTTAAGTCTACCATTACAGTTTTAAAACCAATGCGATAGCGAAGCAACTAATCATTATTATCTAAGTATTATAACATATAATATGCAATCCAATATTTTTGAATTCGCTCAAAGAACAAGTGAACATGTCTGTTCTCTCGGCTATTTGGTTGAGAGTGCGCAGCGTGCGCGTGAGCGGAGCGCGGTGCAGCAGCTGAGTTCGAGCACTGGGCACGGCCAGTAGCGGCGGCGGGCGGCGGCGCCCGGCGTACGCATCGGGAACGCATAATCTCACCAAAGCAAGCAAGTCTGGGTTGCAAATCTTGCCGCGAATCAATTTAAAAACATACTCCGCAAGAGCCATATCTCTCCGCACACGATATGATGATGATGACCAAATTCCATCGTAATCTTTACTATTATTTCAAAGCCGAAAATTTGTATGGTATTGTATGCTTGTTAGTCTTACGCAAAATTGGATTGACAGATTTACAAAAAATTTGGTATACACGTAGTTTATAATCTGGATTAACACATAGGATAGTGTTTATCTTGTTTTTATCAACCCTGTAACGGCAATAACAGGAAAAAGAAACCGCGGGCATTAGTCTATACTAATATTATAAAGAGGAAAGATTTGATTGTTTGTTTGTTTGTTTCCATTGAATAGGCTCCGAAACTACTGGAGGGCTACTACGAAACGTAAATCCGATTCTTCGGGCGAAGTATCGGAAGAATTTTAACCGTGAAATACAAGTTATTTCATGATTATAATTCAACGAACTACTAAAATAACCATAAAGTACAAGGTATTTCATGGATAGAATTCAAGGAATTACTAAAATAACCATGAAATATCTTGTATTTCACGGTTAAAATTCTTTCGATACTTCGCCCGAAATATCGGATTAACGTTTCGTAGTAGTCCTCCTGGACCGATTTCAAAAATTCTTTCACCAGTAGAAAGCTACATTATCAGGGAGTGACATAGGCTAGGTTTTCCCGAAATTCAATGTGGTTCCCACGGGAACGGGTCCGGAACTTCACGCGGACGAAGTCGCGGGCAAAAAAGCTAGTTAATTATAAATTAATATATGAAAAAAATATAAATTATTGCTTGGTAGGTACCTACCTATTTTCTCACGGGTTGTTTCAAACTATATAAATGATTATAACTTAAGGCTATTGTCTGTGTATTAAATGATAATAAATAAGTCAATCTACGTTCTAGGTAAAGTCATTTTAACTATTACTTTATGACATTACTAAGTATTATTTATGACGCTTAATAAGTATAACAACAACAGTTATAAGTTATAACCACTATAATAATGTAATGAAGTTTAATTTAAAAAAAAACAACAAAGATACTATGTACTTAGATATAACTTACAAATAAATATAGGGACAAATCACACAGATTGAGCTAGCCCCAAAGTAACTTCTAAACTTGTGTTATGTTATGTGGGATACTAATTCAGCGATACTTATATTTATAACATATATATTTTATGACAAATACATAGACAGATAAACATTCAAGACTCGAGGCCAATCAGAAAAAGTTAGTTTTTCATTATGACCCGACCGGGGATCGAATCCGAGACCTACTAGGTGACGAGGTCCGGGCGGTCCGGTGTGTTATCCATTACGCCACGTAGGTCGTCTTTACTAACAAGAAACATAGCAATCTTAAAAATCGAGTACATTAAAACCCTTCCGTAACCAGAACCCCGGTAGTTGCGTATATCTAGAAAAAAATAGTATAGCGAATGATGGCCTAACTAAACAATTTTATTTGTACAGTCAAGAGCAGATCGACCTTTACATATTGGACTTTGTACCATTATTCTTAAGTTCTATGTCATAAGAGCCAATATTGTACCGCAAGTGTAAAGCTCGACGTGCACCTGACTGTACACCTCAGCGCGGCTCGTTTGTAATAATAACCCTACTTTCAGCACCAGAGTGCGGGTTCGATCCAGATTTGTGGCAAACATGGATATGGAAGGTTTCTGTCTATATTCGTATTGTAAATATATATTTTTTAATCTATTTTTTTAAAGGGCTTTTATCTTACTGATACGCCAGCCCCATCATACCCTAATGAAGCATCTCACTTATGTGGGAATGAACATTCCCACATAAGTGAGATGAATTCTCAAAACATTTTGGTGAGAGCAGAGCTTGGCTTTGCTAGAATCCTCTGAGTTAGGCCCACATCTATCTATACATAAAAGAGAAAATCACTGACTGATTCATCACGAAATCTCCGAAACGACAAGTGCCAGGAGTCTCAAATTTTGCATAGAGGTTCCTTTTGGGGCGTAGGTGCTCACTAAGAAAGGATTTTTGGAAATTTATCCTCTAAGGGGGTAAAACGGGGGTGCAAAGTTAGTATGAAACTTTGCCGTTTTTGAAGTTACTCGAATGATAAAAGAGAAAATCACTGACTGATTCATCACGAAATCTCCGAAACGACAAGTGCCAGGAGTCTCAAATTTTGCATAGAGGTTCCTTTTGGGGCGTAGGTGCTCACTAAGAAAGGATTTTTGGAAATTTATCCTCTAAGGGGGTAAAACGGGGGTGCAAAGTTAGTATGAAACTTTGCCGTTTTTGAAGTTACTCGAATGAAATTCAGCATGAAGGTTCTTTACTGAAAAGCATGAAACATGAATAAAATATTTTTCTCAAAAAACATCCCCTATGGGGTTAAACGGGGGCGCAAAGTTAGTATGAAACTTTGCCGTTTTTAAAGTTATTCAAATGAAATTCACCATTAAGGTTCTTTACTGAAAAGCATGAAACATGAGTAAAATATTTTTTTCAAAATTCTTCTTTTAGGGGGTTAAACGGGGGTGCAAAGATAGTATGAAACTTTGCCGTTTTTGAAGTTATTCGAATGAATTTCAGCATGAAGGTTCTTTATTGAAAGGCATGAAACACGAGTAAAATATTTTTCTCAAAAATCATCCCTTAGGGGGTTAAACGGGGGTGCAAAGTTAGTATGAAACTTTGCCGTTTTTGAAGTTATTCAAATGAAATTCAGCATGAAGGTTCTTTACTGAAAAACATGAAACATGAGAAAAATATTTTTTCAAAATTCATCCCTTAGGGGTTAAACGGGGTGCAAAGTTAGTATGAAACTTTGCCGTTTTTGAAGTTATTCGAATGAAATTCAGCATGAAGGTTCTTTATTGAAAGGCATTAAACACGAACAAAATATTTTTCTCAAAAATCATCCCTTAGGGCTGCAAAGTTAGTATGAAACTTTGCCTTTTTTGAAGTTATTCGAATGAAATTCAGCATGGCGGTAAATAAGTAAGTGCATGTTTCAGGATTTTTACCTAGGCGACTGCACGTGTGTTATTGTGGACGCTCAACCTAGAACACTAAGATTTTTGTATTGAGGTTCCCTTTCCAAAGTACAGAAGGACTAAGACGGGATTTTTAATCAGGATAATAAATCAGGATCAGGAATAATAAATAAGACTACATGTATTATCGGGGGCGCTCAACCTAGAAATCTGAGATTTTGTATTGAGGATCTCTTCATGATGTTGACAAGGATAAAGATGGGATTATAAGAAATTTCCACGGGAAAGGGAGTATTAGGACTGTAAGTGTATTATCGCAGGCGCTTAACCTAGAAAGCTGAATTTTTTTGTAAAGTTTCCCTATATGATGTTGACAAAGATAAAGTTGTATTTTTTTTTATTCCCATGGGAAAGAGAAAAATTATTACTGCACGTGTATTATCGTGGGCGCTTAACCTATTTTGTATTAAGCTTCCCTTTATAAAGTAGACAACGATAATAAAGACGGGATTTCATTAAATTCCCACAGGATTCGCAATAATAAGACTACACGTGTATTATCGGGAGCGCTCAACCTAGAAAGCTGAAATTTTTTATAGAGATTCCCTATAAGATGTTGACAAAGATAAAGTTGTATTTTTTTTTAATTCCCACGGTAACGAACTTATTGCCATTTTCGCTTGACCACGCGGGCGGAGCCGCGGGTAACAGCTAGTCATTAATATTGGTACTAATTCTGTTGTACATTTAACTAGACTAAACTAATTTTGACAGTACTAGAAGTGTTGCTATCCTTGTCACTAATTGTAAACCAAGGAAGGACAACAACACCTTTAGTCCTGTCAAAATTAGTTTAGTCTAGTTAAATGTACAACAGAATTAGCATCATTTAGTTTCAATACTTTCTATTCCCTCATAAGTAAGTCCCGTTTACATTTCTGTCACATTCCATTTGTGTTCATATGGAATGTGACAGAAATGTCGGATATCTTCAGTAAATATACATAATTTACAAATAATATATCCGTTGTCTGTTACCTCTAACAAGATGGCTCTATGTGAATTATGTGGAATTAATTAATTAATTTGTCACCTATATTGATAATATAAACCTAACAATGCAAGGTGAACCTAACCGGACATATGAAAGTGATTAATAGAAATAATGTTCCTCATATTACATGTCCTTGTTCCAATTCTTGATCACTTCCACGCACGAAGCTCCGTAATGCTGTGAGTAATAGGTAATATTGCGTTGAGAAGATCTCTAGTATTATGAGTGATATCAATAATATCAATAAGTAATAATGCCTTTATCATCATTAGTAGATATTGTTTATATTATTAAAAATTAAACTTGATTGTACCTACGATTTTCAATAGCTAATCTCTTTATATGACAAAGCAAATGAACAAAAACAAGCTATTTGATTACAATAGTTTATTAAAAGCTATTTTGAACTGTGTGCTTGTCTTCGGTTCAAATCTAAGCAATTATCATTTCGAATAAATCGGCCGATAATATTATTTTAAGTACAATCTGCATTGGTATGCACAGTGTACTTAAAAGGGTCAGGTCTATACAAATATTTTTCTCCGAGGAAAAACTATATTAGCAGGTCAACTAGTATGATAATAAGAACATGAAAGGTCACCACGCCAACGCATTTGGTGAAGGGCTAAGGGAAAACCATCATTGCCCAATATTGCACAATGTTATGGTATAATCGGAACGACATTTGACAAGATGAGAAAACGACCATGATAACTATAGATTTATCAAACGAGAATACTATTTTAGATAAATAAAATAAATTTATTTCAGGAAATTGTATTATTGTAAACGTAAAAGTTTGAATGTTTGTTTATCACGTGAAATGAGTTCAAGAAAATTGATTGTTTGGAACACAGATCAATTGTGAAGTTTGTCCCGTAAAATATCTCATTTCAACGTGAGTTACTTATTTCACTTGAATTGCGCGAATCTTCTCAGCCTTTCTCAATCTTTCGGATGATTTATCTCATTCCAATGCGATTAATGATTTCTCTTTCTTGAATTGCGTGATTGAGCATCTTCTTCTTAACCTACAATCTTTCAGATGACTACAGAACTTTTTCAAATTTTGCCAGTCCCTCCTAAATATTATGTTACACTCCGGCCACTTTTTTGATGACATCATAGTCATCATACCAACATATTTGTGGTCAACCTAGTGGTTCTTTATGTCCCCAAGGCCTCCATTCAACTAACTTCTGTCAGTTCTGAGTTCATATTGTCCATCGTGACAACGAACCTATCTTTATAGGTCTACACTTAAAGCAGCAGACTTCGACAAGTAGACCGGTTCGATTCGTACTCGACTCGTCTAGCATAGACCTACCTTAAATTTCAATTTGCTGTTGACTACTTTACAAAAGAAACACAACTAACCAACAACAACTAACTATCTAACAAGATGGAAATTCACGTTGCGCAGACGAAGTCGCAGTATTTTCTAGTAATAAATAAATCAGATCATAACAAATTATACTTACGCAAAATAGATATCCGAACGATAAACGCTTCGGTCATTTAACACAAATAATATTACAAAATGTCAAAAACACTGATCATATTGATAACCCAATTTCATCTCAATTTCAATTACAACATATACAAATCATTTCAGTCAGTTTAAATTAGAATTTTGTTGAAAACAGTCACCAAAAATGACTATGAGAGATGGTACTCTGTGTACCATACTCCAGGGTTTTCCTATGCTTTTGATACTGGCGCAGAACACCTATAGATGTGTTAATACTCCTTTGATCTACAAACCACCTACTCCAACGCCATCTCCTGAATATTTAGAGGCCCTGAACATGCTTTACCAGCACCTCATTCAAGACCAACATGGTCATGATGAGCATCATTACGGTTCTGGTTATGGGAGCGGTGGTGTTTATGGTGGTTCATACGGCCATGGATCTGGATATGATGAAGGATACGGGGATAAATACCCGAGTTTCGGTTACGGTAATAAGTATCCTACCTATGGTAGTAAATATCCCAGCGGTAACGGTAATAAATATCCCACATATTACTTTGGTAATAAGTATCCCAGTGGTAATAAAAATCCTACTTTTAACTTTGGCAATAAGTATCCCACGTTTAATTACCACGGACAAGGAAGTAGCGGCTATCCTTTCCTTTACAAGAAATTGTATAATGGAAGCGGTGGTTATGCTCCTAATCAAATTTACAATGTGAAACATAAATACAAAATTGTGGTGAGGAAGCCGAAGGTACATCATCATCGTAAGAAACAAAAGCTACAATTACGAGGTAAGTTATACTTTTTCTTATTAAGTACCCACTGTTTGTTACTTTATTTTGTGTACACAAAGAATTTGGTTTTTCGGGTTTAATATTAGCATAAGATACTCACAAATAACATGGTTTCCTATTGGGAAAAGAATTTTCTTAATCGGTTGAGTAAATCCAGAGATTACCTCCTACAACCTCACAAACTTTACCTCTTAATATAGATTTTTAAATGTGCTGTCCCGAATGTTTTTATAAATTTATTTTTTATTGGATGCTTGTAGTGACTACCGGGCAGTTGCGAGTCACCGCTTAAATACTTCTTCTTCTTATATTTATCTCGCTTTACATTTCACCACTTGTCCAAAAAACACAAAAAACGTAGGGCTTACAGTTTTTAAAAAATCCGTCGTAAACATTGTTATAAAGTTACTTATAAAGTATTTTAAATTAAAGTAATTTTTAAAATCTAATCAATATTTTTCTAATGTCCTTTATGGTACAAGAATTAAGTTCCTGGTTAATAACTCGCTACCACATAAGGATAACAATCACACCGCACCCTCACCTACAATGACAATATGTTGCTATTATTTATTTTATTTGAAGTTAACCATAAATTAAAATTGTTTCCAGTCCTGGCCTTATTATCCGGTTCGAAGGACCAAATGTTAAGTTTGCCCCCCCCCCCTAAACAAAAATCGTTCAAGTCTCGTGTCAATCTCAAACGCTATGGTCGGTCCGTGCGAAATGGAGAAATATCGTGGACGGACACTTTCCAAGGACACGACCTTCAGAAATGAAGTGGACGAAGAGAGATATAGAGATGAGTGCGACAACGATTGAGACTTGAACGATCTTTGTCACGACAATAGGGGGGAAGGAATTGACTACAAACAAAACTTATGTGTGTTTAGTGGGTTTTATTGACAGTCAAGACAATGTCGGGTGAATTATATCATAATATATCAAAATACAAACCCATAGTGTGATTCAGCATAGGGCTCCTTATTTAACTTTACCGTTACATTTAAGTTAGAATAGTAACCATGAATTATTGGCTTAGAATTCATATTCAGAACACGTAATATTATTTTTATGTTTAATGACGTCATGAAAAATCCTCGAGATTTTCTCGAAAGCTTTCGTAAAAATATGCGGAGGCAATGATGTCACCGGGGCCGAGTGTGACGAAGTCGATTAACACCATAAGTAGAGACATGTCACATACTATCATCACACATATAATCAGCTAAATGATAGGTAGCGTCATAAAATTCACAAGACATTCAAAACGATTCTCCAATTCGTTTTTACATTATATTTCCAAACTCCCACCTCAATTATCTTCTAAATAAGCTTTAGGTTGAAATCACAAAGCCGACTATAGGTAATTAGGCTTCATAGCCTAAATAAAATTATAGGAACGAGATCCAATTGGTCGTCATCCTATTAATATAATAAAATGGCTACGGATTTAGTAGAGCTCACACACTCCGCTAACTTAACTCCGTGGCCAATTTATTTCGTTGGACAATAGACTATTATAAAAATGCTATGAAGTCATGAACGATGACGATAAATAATCATCATGGCACACAGATCCTACTAATATCATAAAGGCGAAAATTTGTGTGTATGTTTGTTACCTCTTCGTTCACGCTCAAATGGTTGGGCTAATTTTTATGATATTTGGTATGTAGGTAGATGATAACTTGGATTAACACATGGGGCACGTTTTATCCCGGAAATTATGTCAAAAATGAGATATAGGCGCTGCTGTGCATAAAATTAGACGCGGGTAATACCGCGGCCTGCAGCTAGTATTTTCATATAACCAGGATGTAGTAATTAATTTTCCTGACCATAAACCAAAAAAAAGACTAGGTTCTAAGTAATTTATTGATAATTAAAAATAAAATAAATCCTCTTCCCATCTTCCTAGTAGCAGGCAACGCTTTAGTAGAGTAGAGTCCTTGCTAATCTTGCTATTCCTTAAATGAGATGAATATGGGTTCGTAGGCGACGGCGGTAACCACTTTCCATCACTTTGATTGTTTGTTTGCTTGCCGTATGACATAAAAAACATACCCTATTATTAAAACTAGAGTTTACCTGTGTTATTTAATATATAATAACGATTTACCTAACGATTTCCTGAAACTTCTTTACAATTTATATTTTCAATATTTCCGGTTTCCGGCAAAACTCATAGGAATTTCCGAAAAATCAGGCGCAAGCGCATAGCTTTGAGACGAGATGTCATGACGTAGTTATCCATTTATATTGATAATGTTGGTCAAGTTCGACCACACTTGACCGCGACTGGCGGCGCGCGGCGCAAAGCGTCCGTTTCGATCAGTATTTTGGACAAACCGCACGTTACAATGTTAAACTCGTGTGTTTTATGTGCTTTTCTGTGTTTCCAAATAGTTTATTGTCAATTCGGTAAGTGAGTGAGTAGTGTTGGGAGAATATCGCTAAATGAGGCGCGATGGATTACGCTTAAAAATGTTTTTTTTTTAATGACGCTTGATTAATATTGTAATAGAGGTTTTATTTTTAGTTTAATTGAGGTGTTTTGGTAGTAAAATTGTTATGATTTATTAACATAAGTAGTAAGACGTAGTAGAATATAAAGTTAGAATACTTACATTAAGTTGTTAATCGTTTGAAGATATAGATTAAATAAATACATAAAAGAGTATTATGTCAAAAGTTTTTGGGCTAATTAGTCAGTACGCAAAAAAAAGATATGTATCTGGTGTTGTTAAAAAATTGTATTCAATTAGAATAATGGTCATCTTCTTATTTTGATTAGAAATTATGAATAAGATCGTTATTATGAAATTATTTACACATGTTTATAATAACAAGTCAATAAGTTCAAGCACAGATTGTCCCAGTTTTACAATCGTATGTATTCCAACTTATCTGTAAATTTAAGTATATAATAACAATATGTTATACATAAACAAATGTTCCATCTTTACATAGGTAGTAAATGAAGTCGCTCGCTTTTGCTGTCTGTCTGTGCGTCTGTGGTGTCCCTATGTATGCATAAATTACTTCGCCATTTTTTTAACCAGTGGCCATTTTTGTTTTCTAAATAGTGGTAGTTTATAGAGTAGATTTTATTTTATTTATACAAATTATGTTATTTGTACACTTCGACAAGCGAGTGCCCGTTAGACCCTAGTCCCTAAATAAATGATGTTATCTTTCATCATCATCGGATATTATAAAATTCTGTGTTTACAAACTTAATTACAAAAACCTCAAATGAAAAAAAATGGATGGGTATAAAAAACCTGCTTGAAAATTATAGGTATTTGTGGTTTAGGAGATGAGACAGACAAAACGAGAAAAACGACTTTGTTTTATATTATTTATAGAGTCTGTCGGTTTACTATGTGTGTTAATGCTAACTAATAAAATGAAATAGCGTACCTATGTCAAAAACATAAAAAGGCTTCTAACTACTTTAGGTGTGAATTTCTAGATTTCATTGTTCCGTTAATTAACGCGACAACTACAGTTATTTTGCCTCATCATCATCATGTGGGATATGGGTCGTTCTTGAATCGAAGAGGGTTATTTTATTATTATTATTAGTTCAAATCAAACTGTCCTACAGCTGGGCAAAGGCCTCCCTACCTTTATAATGTGGTAGAGAGTCAAAAGTGGCAGTCAAAGTCAGAAAAACTTTATTCTTGTCACCCAATAGGTCCCGGGTTCGAATCCGGTTCGGATCATGATGAAAATCGAACTTTTTCTGATTGGCCTCGGGTCTTGGATATTTATCTATAGTATTTGTTATAAAATATAATATCGTTGAGTTAGTATACCAATAACATCAAGTTTCGAACTTACTTTGGGGCTAGCTCAATCTGTGTGAATTGTCCCTATATATTTTTATTTATTTATTTATTCTGCAGGCCCTCGCGGGCTACTGGCTAGCCACTACTATGAACCCTTACAATGACGTCTTGTAGCACTCCAAAGACGAGTAAGCGAGATAACGCAATACATGATGTAAGGCGACATCTCATTTGCTCGATAGTTTATAAATTGTTATAACACGTCGTGGTAACCCCTTGTATATCGTACGATGATTGAGCAGGAACCGTAATATCCGTCTTGTTTTCTACTTCCCCTTTCGTTTCTTTATCATTCCTTCATAGATTGTCCAAAAGCATCCAAGATTCTTGTTGTTGTGAATGGGCAATGATTGCTTACTATCAGGTGATCCGCTAACTCATCTGTCCTAAAAAGTGGCCGTTATTTTACTATTACATTTAGTTTATTTTTAAAATTTACACAAAAATATTTAGAACAGCATTCAATTTTTATATAAATCTAATGCGGTCTTTTTTTATCACTTAATAAAGGCTTGGTGAAGTCAACCCAGTTCATAATGTCTTCATTATGTCTCTATCATTGAGTTTCATTCAGAACATTAGCCGATTTTGCGATTCCTGTCTTTAGTCTAATTACATCACGTTTGTGCATTGTTCGTATTGATAATTAAAGGAAACAAGCTAATTAAAACTGGTTTTATATCCTGCCTTCACTTGCAGTTACATAATGTTAAGTATTTGACGGTCAAAAAGTCAACGGCACGAAATAACCTTGCCACCATGATTTCAACACTGATTTCCAAGTGTGAGAGAATACATTTTTGATGATTTTTGTCAATGTCAAACAATTTTATTTAGTACTTATAAAAAACGCAGCTTTATTTGCTTCTATGTTGCCTTGGTGGGAATGTTAAAAAAACCCTGATACTGCAAGTTTTATAATTAGCTGTTGTTGTACCTGACCTGACTAAGTAATATCTAAATCGTAAAACGATCCAAGGAATACCGATGTAAAATTTCAGCTGTTCCCCCAATTCTCGTAACAAAACCCGATTCTGTTTCGATTCAAATTCAATCGCTGTATCACTCATACAATTCATAGGAATTGAACGGGACAGCGAGTTTGTTTGAATCGAAATAGAATCAGGTTTTGTTACGTGAATTGCCCCCTTTCAATGTTTCTGGACTTGAGCTATCAATGAGTAAGAATTTTTCTTTTTATACAGTTTTCTCAATGTCTTTTATTTTCTTGTCAAGAGAAATATTGAATGATTGATAAGCACAACACAAATTGTTACATGAAAAAATCTATCTTCTATTATTTTCCACTAATTCCTTTAAAACGATCCTTGTTCTATTTGCCTGCTAATTCCTTATAAAAACAGTTTTTTTACTGATAGGAAAAATACATAACTTAAACTAAACTAACAGTAAAAATTAAAAACGAAACTAAAGTAACTAACTAAGAATTAATAAAAATGCATGGTCCCTGTGACAGGGTGCCCAAAATGCTAGCAGTGCAGTGTTACATCGCTGAATGGCGATAGAGCGAAATGACTGATAGATAATAGCTATTTTTTCCTTTTAAAAAGTTCTTCGTTCTCATAGACCACGGTAGTTTTTGGTAGTTGTACCCAAATAAATAATGACCATACCAATCAACAAATAGAAATCTCGACTTTTTCATTAACATATCTATTATTTATCTATTGTAAACAAGGCTACAATATGTTTACAATATGAAAATGATTATGTTATTCCCCCTGGGTTACAACGATCCTGCTTATGTATCATTAAACACAATATACTAAATTATATGTTTGGCTTTTCCATCACAATTCACAAGCCATTTGGTTTTTTGACGAGTTTTTTTGCTGATTCCAATCATGGTTTATTGTGATCATAATTGGCTACGTGGTATAGTTAGTTGGATATTATTTAGTTTTAGGTGCTATAAATAAGCTAATTTAAAAAATATGAATCTTATAAATATTTATTGTTTGCAGATCGTAATGATTTTATAAGAAATAACTAAATAGATAGGTGGATCTTTTTTTTCATGATATCTTTTTCATTATGTTATTAATTATTAATAACATTATTAGGAAATAGGGACTAGGTATTTTGTCGAGTGAAAATGATAAAATCACATTAATTGAAGGAAATGTATCCTACCTCCTTAATATTATGAAGACGGAAGTTTGTGTGTATGTTTGTTACTTCTTCACGCTCAAATGGCTAGGCCAATTTAATAATATTTGGTATGTAATGTAGCTTATACCTTGGATTAACACGTAGGGTACTTTTTCTCCCGAAAAGTACAGAATAACCATAGGATTTTATAAAAAGTCTGATAGAAATGGCGCGTTATAAAATAGGTGTCGCCACTGTGCATAAAATTAAACGCGGGTTACACCGCGGGCAGCAGCTAGTATTATAATAAAATGAAATGAAATCAGTTATTTCAAAAATGAGACCTTCGCAGGCACTTTTTCTTGTCATTTACACTTAGAAACTACGTTATAAACTTACGTTATAAAATTTAAAGTCCATTTCGGACACAAGCAAAATGGCCACCGGTATAAGAAATAGGAATATATAATAGTGAAAAGCCATACATAAAATAATGAAAATTTCAAAAATATAAATATTATATTACTCACAGAGATTTTATAAATATCGAATCTTTGTGCTATTATTTATTAAAATTAAAACATAATTCTAAAATGCTAATTAATAATAAATTACGATAATTATATGGGTAATTCAATAAACAGATGTAGGATTAAATTAGATGTAAATATCCGATGGGTATCATCGGTGCTAAGAATATTTATATAAAGACAGTCAATTGTGAATTAATTGAATTAGGTAGGTAACCTTAAGGGCGGGGCACACCGCAGCGTAGCTGCTCTCGTCGTGCGTTTTGTGTGTCCTTTCCTTTCTAATAATATTGCATAGATAACAACGCCATAGGCTGCAACGCGCTGTGCTGCGCTGCATGCGGTGTGCTCCGCCCTTTAAATTACGGGTTTATGTGCGATGTGTTGTTTGTTATCATATGGTACATCATATATCGTAGATTTTGATGCTTTTCTAATACGATAAATAAATATTTTATATATAACGGTTGATGATGATGACAATGTAAACTAAAAAAAATATTTAATAGAACAATGAATGATTAAAAAAAAAATAACCGTAACTGAGTGTCTTTTGCCATTTCTTTTCTCATTGGTAATTTTGCTTTCCGATATGATGGTAGTTTATACAGTAGCTTATTTATAAAATATGGTGAATATCACTGAAATAATATAAAAAATATGAGTAGAGAACGTATCTGTAAAAGCCTATTCTCTGTATAAAAGATTTCATTTCATTATTAAAATCGTAGGTTTCCCACAACGTGAGGAGCGACAGCAAGGTTATGGATTATCAAGCTTTTTAAACCCAGGCAGAATAAGAGAAAGACTCTCAGGCATCCTACATTTGAGACCTGAAGATAGAAATAGCGATAGAAGATACATATACCCATTCAGAAACCAAGGGATCACTGATGAAAGACCATACCAGGGTCAAAATTACCCAGGGGGTCAAAACTACCCAGGCGGCCAAAACTACCCGGGCGGTCAAAACTACCCAGGCGGTCAAAACTACCCACAGGGCCAAAACTACCCAGGCGGTCAAAACTACCCAATTGAATATGGGTACCAAAACTACCCAAACATGAATTACCCTGTAAGGTTCCCACAAAACAATGATAGATACCCACCGGTTAACAACGGGAATTTACCGTACCAGAACGAAAACAATATTTACCAACCTAACAATGATCGACCATATGGACAACCTAACGGACAAAATGATAATGATAATCCATTAAAAGATCCTAAAGAAGAAGTCCCTTACGATCATGTCAGTTTCGAGGACACGACAACTACTACTACAGATGCTACGATTCCACCAGATCCAATAATGGTTGTTGATACTGCTGTTAATAATGCAGATAGTGGCCCACCACCTTTTAATAATCAGGGGACACCTCAAGGCATACCAAGCAACCCCATAGATACTAATATTCCTTCAGATTCTGTCTTCAACAATCAAGGTACAACTCAGAGTATACCCACATTGAAACCACAAGATCTCCAA
This sequence comes from Endotricha flammealis, assembly GCA_905163395.2. NCBI lineage: Eukaryota > Metazoa > Arthropoda > Insecta > Lepidoptera > Pyralidae > Endotricha > Endotricha flammealis. The sequence goes on along the minus strand of LR990868.1, from coordinate 14,033,839 downwards.
CCAGTTAATTTAGAAAATAAACCACAAGAAAATACTCAATTACAACCAGTCAATCAGTTGCAAAGTCAAGGAACAAGCGGTCCATTCTCAGCCTTCACGCCAACAGAACTACCAAGACTAACACCAGTTCCAGATGTGGAGAAAAAACACAATTACAACTTTGGACCGAGTGGATTATTCCGTAATTATAATTTTTGCACTTTGGGAATTATTACTAACGCACTAAACAATAATTTTTGAACACAAATTGTACATAGTTAAGAATGAGATACTTCTAAGTAAAATCACATTGCACAGGGTCTTATGTGAAAAGTCTGTCTTAATTCTATCTCGATTATCATAAAAGAATGACGTAGACGTTTGTGTTAAATTGTAATCTTGGTTTTCTAGTACCTAATAATAATCCTATTTATTTCTTGCATGAGTTTTAAAAATAGATGAATCCAAAAACAAATCGACATGTTTAATATGCTTTAAATTGATATGACCTCGGTTAACGAATAAGTATTAGTATGGTCATGTCACAGGTGCGAATTATTTTAAATTTAATTAGAGTTAAGTAGGTACCTCACTAAAATCTAAGTGAAACTAATCTTGGTTTATCTGTAAGTAATATAATTTTACTCTTAATACTAACCTTTTTTAAGATTTGTTTTTCTTGATTATTGTCACATGGCATTTGGTACTCATACATAATTTTCAATTGGAATATAACCTGGATATATTTGGGAACATGATAATTCATGTTGCCTACCAACTTAATTTAGGCGCTTACTAGTTGCATGAACACGTTTTTTTAGTCGTAAATTGAGTCTCAAGTTTCTTTTTCTAGTTGTAATATGGCAGGTTATTGTGTCGCTCAGGTCGCTCACCATTAGTTAGATATTTTCGATTCATTTTTTTAAAAGTCATTTTGTGTGACCAGTTTCAATAAAAAACCGAATTTAACGTAAATCTTCTCACATACACTTATCTTACACAATAAATATGTATCTAAACGGCAGTCATTCAGCGGCTAAGACAAATAAAAACCCGTCTACATACATTGACCACAACCTGTTCCAAGTGTCATACAAAAACACGTCAATGCCAAAGGCAATGTCGCGGTGAATCAATGTTGGCTTCTAATGACACTGACCTCCAGTAGATCTGGAAATTGTTTAAAACTAGGTCCGGAACTTGGACTTAGTTTACAATTTAAGAGTGGGATTTAGGGAAGCGAATTTGGGCTGGTCTTTCAGACTTTTGGTAGACTAATTTTAGTCGCGGCGATCGGCGGTTTTTAGCTATTCTTTCATGTTTTTCTGGAAATTGTTTAGAACTAGATTCGCAACTTGGACTGTACCATCCAGCAAGTTATGAGGATAGACACTATAAGTATTGTGGGTGGAATACTCTAAAAGAAAAAATAATAGAATAAAACATCAATAATATTCAAAGCGCGAACCGGACCTGTTATAGAGTTAATATTTGTACGTAAAAACCTCATCGAAAGGAATTTTCTTGTCTTATGCCTTTAATGTTTATTGCATTGCAAATAAATCTTAATTCATTGGTTAAAAACATTATGACCTACTGTTGTGTGTGAGTGTTCACGCTTCGCTTGAAGGACTCTATATTATAGGAAGGAGGAAACACGTGTGCCCTCACTCAAAGAATTCCGGTTATGGGGCATTAAAACATTTATAATTACCTAATAATGCATACAACTCATACTGCATCATCATTAACATCACCATCTGAAACAACGAAGCACGTAGTCCTGTCAAAAAAGACATTACTAGTTAGAATAAGGTTCAAAACTGGTTTTAGTTCAACGAAACCTCAGTCCGTGTTTTCTGAATTCCGTTTCATGGTTGCCCCGCCCGCTGGTACTAAAGTAAGCTAAGCTTAAACCTCATTTTATGGGTAGCAGAGAACGGATATATAGTTGAGCAACTGCGCCACCGAGCTGTCATTATCTGCGCCACCGATCTGTAAAAAACTGCACCATGGTGTTGTCAAAATCTGCGCCACCGTGCTGTCCAAATCTGCGCTACCGTGCTGTAAAAAACTGCGTCACCGGGCTGTCAAAAAATGCGCCTCCGGGCTGTAAAATTTTTCTTCTATTCATGATGTCGATAATATACAAGATTGGATTTTTCGTTATATATAAAAATATATAAAAAGCTTCCCTATTAAGGTAAAACAAAGTATTCTATTGGTGCAAATTATAGATACCTAAATCATTAAAAAACGCAGTTTTGTATTTTGTAACCGTATACACCAGATGGCGCGATAAAATACAATGGCATTGATTTATTACAAACACGTTTTCCTCTTTGAAATAGGATGCACTAATGAGCACACACAACTAAGTACATAATCGTATTGACCATTTATTTCTTGATAACTATTGCCCGCGGATTTTCCCGCCCTTGATTTTCAAAATCAACCTCCTCTATAAACCTATAGAATTAGGACGATTAGAAATTAGAACGAGAGTTTCAGACTTGTGGTTTGGTCTGTCATGGGCCTGTCCCTTATTCTATTCTATTTTAAATCCAAAAAGTCCACATTAGGATTTGAAACAAGTACCTACAAGTCGGATAACTCGTTATCCTATTACGCTATCAATTTGATTATTCCAAACATTACTCATTTATAGGTTGGCGCGAGAACCCTAAGTGGGTTTTGACCTCCAATGATAAGATTCTCCACTTTTTTCTGTCCTGCGCCACCTCTTGCCACTCTTCCAGGTGGAGATTGCTCAGGTCCTTCTCGACCTCGGACGGCCAACTGGACGACGCTCCTTCGGCCATCCCAAATATGCTCGTTTCAGCGCCCGATCCTCTCCCATTCTCTCCAAGTCTGTGTGACTTTGTCTCGCCGATGATATTTGGCTCGGCCACTAGGTCTTCTATCTCTATGTTCCAAACATGTTTTGCATTAATTGAATAACAAATATTGCAAAAAATATAATCAATGACCGTGATTCACTACAATCTATATTTTCTGCTTATCTCAACAGGTATGATATGTTTTATAAGTAGATGTGCCAAGGTTCCGAGGTGTCCGGCCACATAATAATGAGTTCTAAATGAATAAATTTGACATCATTCAAGATTGTCGTAATTGTTGATATTTGGGTTAACAAACAAACGACAAGCGGTAATACGACAAGTCGTTTGTCGTGTTCGAATATTATATTTATATTTTTACTAAAACCTCACTTGGATTTCTTTCACCTCACGTTCGAATATAAAGATAAAGAGCTGAATGTTTACTAATAGTGATAGTATGCGCTCGTATTCAAACGTGAGGTGAAAACTTGAACTTCATTAAAATCTTTGTTTTTCTCTACCCCAAGCTCATCTTAATTTTAGTTAATAAGTATAGATAGACTAGAAAACTGACACTAATGCATGAATTTTCTTTTAAGGTCGCGGTCACTTATGAGAACATAAGCCTATGCTTATGTTCTTAAAAGTAGGTGTACTCACAATTTCTTGGTTATGGGATTGGTGATTATTTAAGGACATTTGCATGTTTATAAGGACTTTTATATAGTTTATCAAAGATGATAACTTGCACTTATAAAGCATAATTATTGCACATTGCATGAGCTAAAAGTTAGGATAAATAATTGATAGGTATTTAGTTAAAAACGAAGAAGAATTTGTCTATTTAGTCATTATCTCTAGTTCTCTGCAACTTGACAAAACTTGGATGATATGTTATTTAAATATTTTGTAAAACATAAATTTTATATTTTACTTACACCAACGAGCTGGTCTTTATGACGACCTCCGTGGCGTAATGGTTACCACGCCAGACCGCCACCCAGGAGGTCCCGGGTTCGATCCCCGGTCGGGTCATGATGAAAAACTAACTTTTTCTGATTGGCCTCGGGTCTTGGATGTTTATCTATAAATGTATTTGTTATAAAATATAATATCGTTGAGTAAGTATCCCACAACACAAGTTTCGAACTTACTTTGGGGCTAGCTCAATCTGTATGAATTGTCCCTATATATTTTATATATACATATATATATTTACCCGGCTCTTTTCGTTGGAAATGCATCCCCCAGGACTTTATGCTGGGTTCTCTAACATGCGGGTGTCGTCAATATTAACCAATGATGGCTCCGGACAGAAGAAAGAAACAAACAGTCAGTATTGTAACGCATTTTTAAAGTTAATGACACATCAAAATATAGCTGTCACTGTCAAACCAAAGAAGAGTAAAGAAGATAGCTGGAGACTTAAATTAAAATTTAGATACGTTTCAGAATCTTTTTGAAAGATCCTAGATTGCAGAACCCTTTAAACCATCTACTTGAACTTCTCCATTACCTTACAGAAGAGACATGCAGTACAGTAGACAATGAGGTTGGTAGCTGTATCAGCCTATTATACTGTGACCCTTATCTGAAAATCGTGAAGGAATCCAAGAGTAATCCTGAAGCTGTCTCGCTGCTGAGGAGAGCCCACTGTGGCTTCGATGGAAATAATCCTAAGGTATTTGAAATTATCTTTAATTTGACCGACTGTGAATTGTGTGGTGTCTTTTCAGCCAACCTGACTGTCATAACATACTTAAATGAAAAATTGTATAGTAAATGAATAATCTCAAATCATTAGAATTAAATAATAACATTGAAGTAAAACATAAAGTAACACAATAGAACAAATAAAATATGGCGCCACGCTAGAACAAAATTTTAACAAAAAATGTCTGTCAGTCAGTAAGCTCAACAATTTTATTGTCAATGACAACAATGGGGACAGTTTCAAATGCTGAAGCACGCAAAAGCTCCAGATTTTTAAATCCAGCCAAATATTTGGTAATTGTGACTGTTTACAAAACTGTGCTTATAAAAAAAAACATATTTTCTACTAATGTAATATTTAATGGGATATGCTGTATATGACTAGAGAAGCTTGTGAAATTCTACACTCTATCCTATGATTGAAAGATTCCATAACATTAAGAAAATCGACAACACCTATTTTCTTACATACCTACCTTCACATCTCATAAATAAATTTAATTCATCAGGTATGCTGTCCAAGACCAGGTGTCCCATCAGAACCAGTCCAAGAAATCACGACCACCACGACAACCCCAAGTCCACAGACTGTAGCCCCAGAACCAACACAAGGGAAAACTTTAGACGACTTTGTGAATTCAATGCCTTTGCCTCCTGAATGTGGCATCAGTAATGCATCTTTCAGTAGAGTTATTGGTGGTGTAAATGCTTCATTAGGTAAGAATAAAGATGTTCTACTTCTACTTTGTCTTCATCGTACTAATATTATAAGGGCGAAAGTTGTGTGTATGTTTGTTACTTCTTCACGCTCAAATGTCCGGGCCAATATTTATGTTATCTACAACAAACATGCTATGTGTTAACATAGGATACTTTTTATCCCCAAAAGTACGCGATTCTCGTAAGATTTGATTAAAAGTCTGATATAGATGGCGCTTCTGTGTATAAATAAATACACGCAAAACGAAGTTGCGCGGGTTTCATTAGTAATACATACATGTTATTAACGGATCAACGCAGTCTAAACCGCTGATCGTAAAGACCTGAAGCTTGGAAAGTGTGTTCTTTGTATGACGCAGGTATTTCATAAGAAAGAATTTTCAGAATTTCATACAAGTAGCGTTAGCGAAAACACCAATTTATATAGCTGTACTGCACTTTTAGCAAAAGTTTTGGGAACTTAATAAAACTAAGCTGTGAGTTAAAAGAGGTTTAAAATCATTCGACTTCATCAGGTGATTTCCCCTGGATGGCATTGCTGGGCTACAAACCCAGACGAGGTGCTGGTGCTCGGTGGCTCTGCGGCGGAACTCTGGTCTCTTCGAAGCACGTGTTGACTGCTGCCCACTGCATACATGGACATGAGGATGACTTGTAAGTATCTCTCAATTGCCTGTCCAGCGTCTACGTCATAACGTAGTTCTTATATTTAAGCTACTTTATTACATGAGCGAGTGCAATTTGACTAAATAAACAAAAATGCTCTCTCACCCAAAATTGGATGATGTCTGAGGACTTATTCTTATACCATAAATATTTAAAATCTACTATTGATCTCAAACGCTGCCTTACTCATAGATTTTAACTATTTTCATTACGAGCCCGCACAACGACATTAAACAATAAACAAGTATACCTATGTCACAGTAGAAGTGGATACCAATTCCCATAGGAAACCCATTTAAAAGTCCCGTTTTCAAGTCGTTTGACAGTAGGACATAAAAAAAAATGTAAAGATATAATAATTTTAACTTTACAAACTGACTGGTAATTCGTTGTAGTGAATTGGTCGCGACAAATTCAATCAAAAGTGTTGTTTACCAAAATCTGTCGACGCACGATCAGCGACCCAAAATCTAATTGTTTAACAATAGATTTTTTTACCTGTTTCATATCTTGACCTTCTCATGCGAATTTAGGAAGCATTTTAGTATTTGGACAACAAAAAATATTTAATTCATTCTCAGAAATGTACCTAAAACTCCTGTTTTTTTTATTATCCAATATAGTTTTAATATTTACATAACGTGAGATATTAGTACATACCTCTTTAATTTGTTGACTGTACATACCTGTGGTCATTGACAATATTTTTTATGGCTTCAACTTGGAAAATACAATAAATTATACGTACAGTGCTTAAGTCATTATGTACTTAACGATTATTATATGACGGAACTGCATGATACAATTTATGCACTGGTGATTAGAAAAATATTTAATAATGTCGGAAAACATAATAAAATTGCGTATTAAATAGTACCTAATAATCCATATATTCCCAAGTTAGAAAAGATCAGATTTAAGGGCTCGAGTAGACAAGCTTCTTTGTGTAAAAAAATAATTATTAATTAATTACTTATTTCATGTTTCACTTCCATGTTATAATTTTTTTTTAAATTTTAAGTCGCAGCGTTGTTTCGCTAATTTACCGTATCGCGTCCACCGCCCACAGTCGGACTCAGGTGACCCACCAGGTGAGGTGTGAACTTTGGCAGGCCATTGCTCTTCCCGAGTACATGACTTTGTGTACGCCTAGCTACTGACCATGTACTACAATGGCCAATCTGGAAGTCGCTTAATAGACTTCGGACCCAGATTGGCCGTTGTCGGGACAGTGTGGCCAAGTGGGGCTTCATTGATCCATCCCAGATCATTTGTGACTGTGGTGATCTAGTCCAAGATACACTTAACAGCATGTTCAATGTGCCCAACTGAGTCTACAAAAAAAGCGGGTTGTGACAGAAACAATGTGTTTATTATCCCTAGTTTCTTTGAAACATTGAACAAATTCCTTCGCACAATGTTATCCGTGTTAGCAGCAATAAACTTGGCAAATTACAATGTGAGCCATTACGCAAATTTGAGATCCGCCAGAAAACCGGTTAGACAGCAACGCATTATACACAATTATATATTCCGTTGGTTCATATATGACGTTTAAAACACACACGTGCAAGGAAACCTGATAAAATAAAATAGATTTAAACATTAGTTAGAAACTTATTCACTTGCATTTATTCCTCAACTTAGTCAACTAATGAAAGTGGTAACCAGGGTAAAGAACTAAGAACAAAGATATTTATGATAAATTAATGTATCGTCATGAATCTTAGAACGTCTTTAAACTGATTTTGTGTAAGAGGATAGGATCATTCGGATCTAGCTAGCCAGTGAAGTACTAATTAAGAATTAGATGCGTAATAATTAACATAAGCAGGGAGAGAGATTCACTTACCGAACGAAATGCAACGCTGCTTTACGTCGTTATTCCGTGAGAACCCGTAGCACTTCCCGGCTGTTTAGCCGGGAAGGGTTAGTTTTAACCCATTTCATAAATGCTTTAATAATACCAATTTATCAGAAATTTTTCATTAAAAGTTAAATTAACTTTGCTTCAGGTTCCTTGTACGTCTTGGAGAGTTGGACTTGTCTCAAGACAACGAAGGCGCCACCCCCACAGACGTGCTTATCAAGAAGAAGATCAAGCACGAAGAGTATGACGCTACGGCATATACCAACGACATTGGATTACTTATACTCGATAAAGATGTAACTTATACTAGTAAGTTTTTGTAAGAGTTTCTTTAGGCATTTCTTCTAACTTATCCCTGTCAAAATTGTTCTGACTTTTCGGGAATAGGTAATTGAATGAAATGGATATTATTAAAAGCTTTTCAAAAAATCGTGGCTAATTGGCCACGATTTTTTAAATAAGTTGCGTCTATTGTATTAATTACAAAATTTTAAATTTCAGAACTAATACGACCCATATGCTTGCCATCCGACTCAGAACTCCGAGCGAGAAGCTTCGAGAACTACAACCCCATCATAACTGGCTGGGGGGCGACAGAATTCCGTAAGTATTATTTTATTTAACTATACTAATGTCCGTGGCTTGGCATGGGTTTTTTGAGTTGATATTGTATAGCCTAGCCTATGACACTCACAAACATTGTGGCTTTCTATTGGTAAAAGATTTTTCAACATCGGTTCAGTACAGTCAAAAGCAGGTCGACCTTTACATATTGGACTTTGTACCGTTCTTGTTCTTGCAAGTGTAAAGTTCGACGTGCACCTGACTGTACATGCAGAGATTACCCCTCTCCTCTACAACAAATTTTATGTCTTTATAATACCTATTAGTAAAGATTAAATATTTTATTAAATCAATGAGGTTTAATAAATAATCTGCACGAATAAAAGACTATAAAATAATAACCATCCATGGAATATTTATTTAAAACAAATCAAAATCATACACAATGAAAGATAAATTTCTAATAAATAAGTATATTTTATAAATAGGGAAAAAAACGGTTTTCATGTAAAACAGGCAATGAGGTGATGCTGATAAAAAAAACCTTAATAATTTTTCAGGAGGCCCATCTGCCACCATACTCCAAGCGTTGCAGTTGCCTGTGGTCAGCACCGATTTCTGCGCGCAAGCATATTCCGCTTACAAAAAGCAGAAGATTGATCATAGGGTGATATGCGCCGGATACAAGAACGGAGGCAAGGACGCCTGTCAGGGAGACAGTGGTGGACCATTGATGCAACCTATTGTGAGTATCATCATCTCAGCTAGAAGTCCACTGCTGGATATAGCCCTCCCCTGCTTCGGCTGGCATCGGCCTGCATCCAGCAGCTGTTTGCGACTTTCCTTAGGTCGTGGTCCGTCCCATTTCACTTTATTCATACTTTTGTATTTATTAGTCGACTAATTTTTTGGACAAATTATAATTTAAAAAATCTATGCAACAATTTCGTCCTCTGTCAAAAAAAAAACAAGTTCGTAGATAATTCAGACGTTGCGTTGCGTCGTTAGATAATGAGCTTAAGATAACACTTGTTTGAAACTGGATTTTGTTCATTTGAATACTTCACACTTTTCTTTAATTTATTTATTGCAACCTCTGCAAAGAAATTTTAATTTTATTGAACTTGGTGGTAGATGGGAACAAAAGTGGGGATATTTTTTTAACTTTAGCTCTTTGCATGGTAACAAAACTGAGTAACAGAACTTTACTATTGTCGGGTGTCAATTGAAATAAAAAAATTGTAAATACTATCTTCGAGATTCACTTTTTTACTATTCATCTTCACACTTCATCCTTAGCGGGATAAGCAGAACTAAATAATATAAAAAAATTTATAAGTAGAATAATGAATTAACAAAAACATTTTATTTCCCAGTGGAACCAACAAGATTTCTCGACGGCCTTCTACCAAATTGGCGTGGTCTCCTTCGGAAGGAAGTGCGCGGAAGCTGGTTTCCCTGGTGTCTACGCAAGGGTTACATACTACATACCTTGGCTTCAGGAGAACATGATCGGCACATCATGAGTGTTTGAATTTAACAGCCAATATAGACGGACTGCTCGAGCAGTTAGTCATAGATGAACAAACATGGACCGCTTTTGGGTCAACTGCTTGAAGCTTTGCACGACTGCCCGAAGCAGTTGCAACTCGTGCAGTTCTATAAGACTGTAGTTCAATGTGCAGTTGCAGTTTGAAGCAGTTCATCCTGGCATCCATGTATGTCGGTCCTAATAAATCATTTTACAGTGATTAGTTTAGTACAAACTATACAGAACTTTACAAAGAGTTACCATAGCAGGGTATTGCTTAGAAATTAAGTAAATTAATATTTTATATTTTATTAATAAATAATATAATGGTTTTTCGTTGTGAGTTTCAAAATAGATGCCCTGGACAAATGGTAAAAGGTCATTTTAATTTTATCGAATCTATGCTGATTGTGACATGTATAAGAGCTATTATTACGACTGAACTAATAATAATTGTGAAATAATAATATTGAATTATTACTTTTTAATTATTATTATGTTAAAATATTAAAATATTTTCTAAGATGATTTTTTTTCATATACGTATTATTGAAGAAAATAATGTGATATAATAAACTACTTATTTTTTTTATTTTTTTTTTATTGTCGTCCCAATACATATTTTTAAATTTTTCATATTAAAAAAATTGACTAACGCGTCTATCACCACAAATATTTTCGTCTATTCTGATAATAAAAACCGTTAAAATCGAGTCTCAATCTCAAGGGCTAAGTATCTCACTTCTTTTATATTTTGTATGAGTGAGATAACAGTTGAGATTGAACACTTACTTAACTAAAACTTCGACCTATAAAGGCCGATTTACATCAGACGAACGAATGCTCATTCTATCCCCACTATAAGCAAATTCTTATAGTGTAAACAGACGTTGAACATTCTTTCATTGTTCTGTCTGCGTTCACAAGATTAACAAGATTCTATAGAATATTCTAAGAATGCTAGCTAGCTTGATACATCAAGCTACAAGCCTTACAAGCGCCGCTTATAAGCGGCTCTACATGGAGCGTGCGAACAGTAAAGTTGCTTAGAGCGTTCTTGCGTGTTCGGTTCGGACGTGCTCGCTCCCCGGAGCGGTCTCTTCAAAGCGTTCTTTGTGTTCTAGCGATATAAATACATACATCTATTGAGCAAGAATTCTAGTTCTTGGTTCTTATTTTTGCTCGTTAATATTTTAGTGTAAACGATGAAAACGAGATAGAACGAGACGAGAAAAAGATCGAGAAAGAATGCTCTTGTTCTAGCTCCAGCTCTATATTCTTTTGGTCTAAATCCACCTGAACAGAGAGAAATGGCGAGATGTAAGGTGCATTACATCTGCCGCAGCCTGCAGGCTCTCTACATGACGATCACAACCGTTCTGTCAAGAGCGTTTCGACCTAGAAGAAGAAAACTTCGATCATAAAATAGGTAAGGTACAATAACTTTCAGATTAGATAATTAGAATATTTATAGATAGGTACTAAGATCTAGGAAATTGTCCTATTATATATGTACATCTTTACATACAATTCGATAAATATTATATCTGTGCATATCATAGCTATTTTAATCTGCTGATAAATTCAGCGTGCCGATAGCTGGTCGATATATTTACTAATTACATTCAGTTTTTCCGCCAAAATACATGTGTTTGATATTTTATGTTATTATCTTTTTACTAGTATTTTCATATAGTGACTTAATGCATACTTAAGTAAATAAACAGGTTTCCTATGAAACCTATTTTAGGCTTCAACTCCTCACACACACTTTTTTTTACATAAGCGTAATAATTACTTTGTAAAACTTTGTGTGCGAGTAAATTAAATAAATATAACTTATGTATTTTAAGTTAGATTTAGTGGAAACATAGTTTACTTTGTGAATTTTAAATTTGTGAAATGTTAAACCAAGGATCTGGTAAGTATTCTTTTTTTTTTATTAAAAATAATTCGAAATATCCATTCCTTATTATTTTTGTGACAATCTATTTATATAAAAGAGAAAATCACTGACTGATTCATCACGAAATCTCCGAAACTACAAGTGCCAGGAGTCACAAATTTTGCATGGGGGTTCCTTTTGGGGCGTAGGTGCTCACTAAGAAAGGATTTTTGGAAATTCATCCCCTAAGGGGGTAAAACGGGGGTGCAAAGTTAGTATGAAACTTTGCCGTTTTTGAAGTTATTCGAATGAAATTCAGCATGAAGGTTCTTTACTGAAAAGCATGAAACATGAGTAAAATATTTTTTTCAAAATTCATCCCTTACGGGGTTAAACGGGGGTGCAAAGATAGTATTAAACTTTGCCGTTTTTGGAGTTATTCGAATGAAATTCAGCATGAAGGTTCTTTATTGAAAAGTATGAAACACGAGTAAAATATTTTTCTCAAAAAACAACCCCTATGGGGTTAAACGGGGGCGCAAAGTTAGTTTGAAACTTTGCCGTTTTTAAAGTTATTCAAATGAAATTCAGCATGAAAGTTCTTTATTGACAGGCATTAAACAGGAACAAAATATTTTTCTCGAAAATCATCCCTTAGGGGGTTAAACGGGGTTGCAAAGTTAGTATGAAACTTTGCCGTTTTTGAAGTTATTCGAATGAAATTCAGCATGAAGGTTCTTTACTGAAAAACATGAAACATGAGTAAAATATTTTTTTCAAAATTCATCCCTTAGGGGGTTAAACGGGGGTGCAAAGATAGTATTAAACTTTGCCGTTTTTGGAGTTATTCGAATGAAATTCAGCATGAAGGTTCTTTATTGAAAAGTATGAAACACGAGTAAAATATTTTTCTCAAAAAACATCCCCTATGGGGTTAAACAGGGGCGCAAAGTTAGTTTGAAACTTTGCCGTTTTTAAAGTTATTCAAATGAAATTCAGCATTAAGGTTCTTTATTGAAAGGCATGAAACACGAGTAAAATATTTTTAAATTACAATCTACCCTTAGGGGTTAAACGGGGGTGCAAAGTTAGTATTAAACTTTGCCGTTTTTGAAGTTATTCGATTGAAATTCAGCATGAAAGTTCTTTATTGACAGGCATTAAACAGGAACAAAATATTTTTCTCGAAAATCATCCCTTAGGGGGTTAAACGGGGTTGCAAAGTTAGTATGAAACTTTGCCGTTTTTGAAGTTATTCGAATGAAATTTAGCATGAAGGTTCTTTACTGAAAGGCATGTGACACGAGTAAAATATTTTTCTCAAAATCTTCCCTTAGGGGATAAACGGGGATGCAAAGTTAGTATGAAACCTTGCCGTTTTTGAAGTTATTCGAATGAAATTCAGCATGAAGGTCTTTTTTGTTGAAAGGCATGAAACACGAGTAAAATGTTTTTCTCAAAATTCATCCCTTAGAGGGTTAAACGGGGGTTCAAAGTTAGTATGAAACTTTGCCGTTTTTGAAGTTATTCGAATGAAATTCAGCATGAAGGTTCTTTATTGAAAGGCATGAAACACGAGTAAAATATTTTTCTCAAAATTCATCCCTTAGGGGGTTAAACGGGGGTGCAAAGTGATTATGAAACTTTGCTGTTTTTGAAGTTATTCGAATGAAATTCAGCATGAAGGTTCTTTATACTAATATATAAAGCTGAAGAGTTTGTTTGTTAGTTTGTTTGAACGCGTTAATCTCAGGAATTACTGGTTCGAATTAAAAAAATATTTTTGTGTTGGATAGCCCATTTGTCGAGGAAGGCTTTGAGCTATATAACACTGCGCTGCGATCAATAGGAGCGAAGCATCAGTGAAAAATGTTGCAAAAACGGGGAAAATGATTCATATCGCGATAGTGTTTTCGACAACCACGCGAACGAAGTCGCGGGCACAGCTAGTTTTGAATAAAATAAAAAACATGACACATCATAATTTTGCAAAATCAAGTTGGTAGTATTGTCACAAATTAGATTCGTAATGAAAAAAAATGTGGAGAGAGTGAGAATGTATAACCACTATTAAACAAATTCGCCACATTTTTTTACTTTTTTCTGGGACGAATTTACTTTGTGACGAAGGTAAAAATCTTTTGTCAGATAAGTTGTCGAAAAACCTTTCAAAAACGGCTCATTTATTCATAGGCGTTCTTTTCCTTTCACTACACCTACGAAATCTAAAATATTTTATAGAGTGGTAGAGCATGAAAGCACGCACGAAAGCTTTGGCTAGTATGACCGGGCAAGTATGGTTCTCACAGAATATCGACGTAAAGTGTGTTTCGTTCTGTGAGCGAGAGATCGGGAAATTATGATGCGGTCTATCATAGGAAACTACTACTTTACTTTATCAAGGATAGAGAAATTTTTATAATACTTACATATAATATTGTTTATCCAGGTTACCTGCCAGAGATTGGCATACTGTTTTTAGACATTTTTATCTGATTAAGCTAACGGGAACTTATGAGGACCTGTGGCCCTAAAGACAAAAAGCAACAATTTTTTTGTCTTATTTAATGGCGTTTCTGTCGTGTCTTTGAGAATTTCGCCAATGTCGAGTATAAAAATGAACACTTTTTAACAAAAAAAGTACACTTTAAAAATGCAATGTCAAGGCGGCTCTCTCTCAAATTTTTTGTAAAATTTTATCAACCTTACGAAGTTTTTGTACATTTATCTAGGGGGATTATGTCAATTTCAATAAAACGTATTGTAGGTGATATTATTTACCTTGGTAACGTAATAAAATAGACAGAATTTGAAGTATTAGATAACTTCTACATAGTTTTATTATTTTTACAGATTAAGCAAAGATTATTATTTATAAATTATGATAATTAATCGTTAATCTCCCACCTCCCGCCAACCCTTCATTGCCAAATGTTATCTAATTGACGGATTAATTATATTTACGTCATTTCTATCACTACATAATACAATAAAGTTGTTATTCGCTTTTATTGAATCTCAAGATGAAAATGATTACTTGTGTCTCTTTTTATTCAAAGACGAAAGAAAAAAATGCGGTCTTAAGCCTTCTTTCCACAAAACTCCTCGTCGTGTGAATAAAAATTCTTGCCGAAAAGTTGAGAAAGGACAGTAAGATTGTCTAACTTTTCTGACTTCTTCTTATAACAATACTTAGAAAAAACTCGTAGGTACTATGCACTCATCTCTTAAAATGGTTTGGAAAATAACATGAAAGCAGTCAGTTTCTGACCCCGAAACTTTTCTGATGCCAATCCCTCATTTATGATACCTATTTGAATTTTATAAAACTGACAAAACACAATCATTTAAAAATATTCATATATTTTTTTCAGTATTATTCAAGCTATGGTACTTCCTCCGCACATACATTCTGACGGTGCCCCGGTTCGACCTGTTCCTACAGGGGTCACTTCTCATCGTCATCCTATTAGACGCCAATATATACCTGTTGCTGAAAAGGGACGCTGATGCTGGTTTCCACCCTCAGTTGGTTCGAGGTTTGTGCTTTTAGTCAGACAGTACTTATAAGAAAAGCACTTAAAAGGAAACACTACAATACAAGCACAATACACACTCGGCAAGTCGCCAGTGCACTAGTTTACCAGGTTCACATAACTTAGGTTACGACAGTGGTTACGAATGCACCCGACAGCCAGGTCGGGATAAGTTTGCTGTGGTCAAGGCTTTCCTTGGCATACGAGCGAGCTACCTAAAGGAAAGTGGCCACCACCGCTGAATATCAAGGGGCTTTACCAAGGAAAGTGAGAATCTGCGGATCTCTCGAATCGAGATATTTAATTTAATTAATGCTGTACCATACCGAGTGATCAATGATAAAGCGTAGATAGATTCTTTATTATTTTTAAGATTAATTATTGAGGTTGTTTCAATTCTGCAGACTGGGTGTACATCGGAGCATCGGGCGCGGAATTCGTCTTTGGTCCACTATTGGCTTGGTATGGCAAAAACAGAAGGCACCTGGCACTATCATTCTGGCTTGCTGTTACTGGAGGGGTGTCCCTTATAATCCTTGCATTCCCTTTCTCAGAACTCAATCCTCAGGAAGTTGGTAAGTAAAATTGTATAGGCTACGGTGATGATTACCATCAGGCGGGCCGTATGCTTGTTTGCCACCTTGCTAGCATAAAAAATATAAAAGAAAAGAGTATTTTAGTCAGATCAAAAGGAAAGTTTTAAGTGTTGTAGAAGGAGGTTAAGGAATGTCCTGTGTAGAGGAAATAGCGGAGAACCACGAACAAGAGCGCTGGGGGGCGATTCTACTAAACAAATGCACCAAAGGACTCTCAATGGTGTTTCAATCGTGTCTCAAATAGTCTCAATAGAATGCCGATAGTGTATTAGTGGAATAGTTTCTGACATTTATTTTGTTATGGACTTAAACAATAAGATAAAATGTTATTGTTTTAAGTCCATAACAAATGTCAAAAACTATTCCACTGATACACTATCGGCATTCAATTGAGACACCATTGAGAGTCAATTGGTGCATTTGTTTAGTAGAATCGGGCCCCTGCTCTTGAGTATAAAAAGAAGATTGGTTGTCAAAATGAACGAACGCGCAGGTTACACAATCGGATGGTTCAGAGGGCAAGTTCTGCGGTCGACATTAAGCCGAGTTAGGTGGCCTGAAAACACCAGATAAGCACATTTGACTCCAATGGCATGAAGTACACGAAATGAACGAAAAAATCCTTAATAAACGTAACAAAGTTATGTTAAAGTTTTAAAGAACAGTTAAATAATTAGTTGTATATTTAAAAATAAAGATTTAATATTCAAAAAAAGTAACATAATAAAAAATATATTTGCAGGTCTTTGCAATAATCCCGCACCAGAAAACACAGGTGGGACAGACTCATACATCGCTCCCAGAACTACCATGCTTGTCATCACAGCTATACTGACCGCCTTGACCAAAATCTCCATCTGGTCCCATGGTCTTACGTATCTAGATGACCATGAACCACAGAACGGACCATATTTTTATGGTATGTACTAAATGAAAACCTAAAATTAACTGGACCGTGAACCGTGACCCACTTAATTTATTTATTTATTTAACTTTATTGACCACTGTGGCGGTAATGCCACTATAGTGGGAATATTCAGTTAAACCAGTATTTTGTTTCACATGATTTACTAATACGATCTGACAATGATTAACAACTTACAATAGTATTTATAGAACTAAATAACAAGGCATGTCTTATCTGATAAATACCTGAACGTGCTATGCTGACTAGGCAATATAATTTCCGTCAATCTAGCACGTCTGCCAGTAAAGGTAGCTACACACTATGATTATAATAAGATCCCATAACCACAATACACCAAGTACTGATACAATTGGCGGACTTAATGCTTATTGCATTCTCTACCAGTCAACCATTGGGAGTGCAGAAATTCACGATTGCGGCTTAATGCTGATTGTTGACCTAAAAGACCATCTCCACGAGCAAGAGAATCGTGACGATAATATCGTCGTGCCATCTTCTATTCATTGTCTTAAAACGTGTCTTCACACGGCCATTCCATCGCGGTGATTTTCATTCTGACTCGTCCGAAATTAAAATGACCTCTTTCACAAATTAGGTAAACCTAAAAGGACCTTTTTACATAGTACCTTCAAAACTGATAAATTCAATTACGTT
Source organism: Endotricha flammealis (assembly GCA_905163395.2). NCBI lineage: Eukaryota > Metazoa > Arthropoda > Insecta > Lepidoptera > Pyralidae > Endotricha > Endotricha flammealis. Next base: position 14,016,354 of record LR990868.1, on the reverse strand, counting down.
TTTTCAAAATTTCAGGCATCCTCATCTCCATTCGTTTATCCCTTGGCCTGACTGGGCAGAACTGGCTGCAGGCAGGAGCAAATAGAGACGACTGGTGGGAAGCACATTTATCCCTGTCAATGCTCACTCTAATGTTTGCATTCCTATACACTCTTTTCCCGAAGACTCAGCCAAATTATGATGAACCTCCTAAGGTTATAGAAGACGAAAGTATGTCATTTGTTAATTTAATTTTGAATTATTTATTTTAATTTTCCTAATCTCACACTCTCTTTTGGAAGAGGAGTGATGGTCAACTCAGGGCTGACTTGACTACACTAGTCATTAGAGGGTTGAATTGGGCAGTTGGTGCAAGTACTACCTTAGGGTAGCGGCGGTGGATGAGTAAGCATTTCACATACCAACGCAATTTTCTACGAACTTCTTGTGCAATATCATACCTTGCAAAATGTAAAATTGGGTTGTTGTACATTCGTCACAAGTAAATTCGACTTTTTTGTACACGGACAGAGTCCAAAAATATCGGAAGTGCCTGCAATATCACCCTAATATTCTGACGAAACACCCAATGGGGGACTTACTAAAGTCAAGGCGACGACTGAAACGAAGATCTACTCCGATAAAATATGATGTGGCCACATTGGTAGATGTGGACCTGGCAAGCCTATAGTCACATAAGATCGCAGTAAGGAGAAAAAATTGTATACTCCATACAGTGAAAGTAAATTCGTTACAAATTAACATAGGTAGGTACTTATACTTTATCAGACTGATCGCACGATATAAAAAAAATATAAAAAAATAAAAAAAAAACTTATACTTTATTCCGTGACGGATTTATTCGGGACGAATGTACATATAACAACTCGTATGAATTTTGGCATGTATGATTGATCTCAACATTTCTATGATCAAACCATGCCATGCTTATTGAGAGACAAACGATTGGTTAATTAGTTGAAAAAAATATTTAATTTTTAGGTTTCCTGCCGTCTATATATCGTGTTCTACGCAACTCAAGAGTGTCCATTCAAATCGCAGCGCTCGCATTTATAAACGCTTCCATATTCTGTTTTGTTGAATACACCAACGCTTATGTACAGGTAACACCTAACAGGTCAAGGTTCTAGCTACATTCCCTTCTGGGCTAGTCATGTATGGCTGAACTCCCACCGCTGTGTCTGATTATGAATTACCAACTTCGATAACAGATTGACAATAAGCAGTGAAGCTAATTAACGTTTTTGGAAAAGAATGAATTTAATTAGAAAGATATTAGAAGTAGAGAAGACTGAAATTACTACCATCCTGAACAACTTAATATACTTAATTATTTATTTATTTCTATTACAAAATAGCAGTTTGTTTAACAAGTAGATTCTGTTAATAAACATTCAACAACTTGAAAGACAATCAATACTTATTTAGTGAAATACCAAAGTGACTGCTGGATAATTCCAAAATGTTCTATCTAGAATAATCTGCAAATGAGAAATTACTTACACAAGATTTTTTATGGATATTTGAGTCATATCGCTGCGATTTTGTGGTACTACACCGAGCAGCTTAATATTTACAGTACCTGCCTACGGGCGCCCCAGAGGGAGGAATCACACAAGATCAAATATTTAACTGTTCGTACAGCGTCAGCTAAGCAGAAACGTAGAAATATCTACGCATACCAACCACTAGAAATCATTAGGGACCTACATACTAGATTATTCTGACCATTATAAATACTGCCAAATTATGTTTTGCAGGCCCGTTACCACATACAAATGGATAAAGTGGACGCACGAACGCCGTCGCTGCTCGGCACCATCTTCAGGCCGATGGTCATCATCTTTTTTATAATGGTACGTTTCAAGAAAACCTTGCGTTTGTGTTGCGTTGTGTTTTAAAATGATTAATGGTACCTTACTTAAATTAGTATAATCTGAAACACGTTTGTACTCACTGCATATTACAGTGGATCTACCGAACTTCTATTCATAACTTCTGTATTCTGTGTCATTAGAGTTGAAGACGAGAGACGGTAAATTTAGAACTTTATTCCTATCCTTTCTCTCCCTATTTCTGCCTGTTAAAGTCGGCAGTATGATCACTATCGCAATAGTAGGAACTTGCATGCGGGTGCAAGTTTTCCTACCTCTTCCATAGTGAAAAAAAAATTGTATTACTACACTACAAAAGTCCTCATAAAATAAATTACTATCACCAGATTTTCCGAGTTCGTTTCTCGGTACGTCGCAGTGAAGGTGTCAAAGCTAACACATCAGCTCGAGTTGGCGGAGTGGTGGCCATATTCACTGCAATCTTTCTGGCAGTCCTGGCTGTACTCAGCTGTGGGATTCGAGATATTGAAGGTACAACGGATGATGGATATGTACAGCCGATATGCAGTAATCAGTGTGGGTGAGTTGTCTTTAAAATATAGAAAAAATTTAACAAGCTACCGCAAAGTTTTTTTTTTTCTATAACATTAAGTCAACTATCGAAGGTTGCTTATTGAATAAAGACTAAATATTGTTTCTCTTGATAAGCCCTGTCCACTTCATACAAAATTTGGTTAACCTAAGGTTGTTTTGAAAATATTGCTATCAGCAATAAGGCTGTCTCATTGCAATTTTACACTAATCTAGAAGTTAGCCACGTTTGTTATACTTTCTCATTTTTTTGTTGTGTAATGTGTAATGCATATAAAGCGTATTCTATCTATCTATCTATTATCTACACTTCCGGACACATGAATCGAGCCACCCTACATTTTTATGTGTAATGACATAGAACATAAAAATATTCTTAAGTTAATCAAAAAGTTTTTATGCAGTTTTGATGCTGGTATATTCATAATGATTTTGAAGTGCTGTTGTTCCAATTTTGAATTTATCAAATGGAAAAACGAAACAAAATCCAAATTAGTGCATTCTTTTGAAAAGAAAAGTTGATCTAAATTAACATAATTTTTTTATTTAACTCCATAATTTTGAATTCACCGTAATTGTTTTGAAATTAAGACATCGTAAAATTGTTGTTTTTTTAATTTGAGCCATTTAAACGTTAAAATTATGGATACACCGCCTCTTCTAGCCGCGCAAGCTGTGGCGCTTCTACAGTCGGGCCGAAGTCAGCGCGATGTAGCATCACAGCTTGCTTTAAGCCGTTCTGCTGTGCAAAGGGTAAACCATCGATACCTCGACACTGGTGTATACGTGCGCCGTCCAGGAAGACCGCGATTTCGGGTAACTTCAGAAAGACAGGATCGATTTATCGCGACAACCAGTTTACGAAATCGTCACCTCACCTCTGTACAGATCCAAGAACAGCTTCGAGACTTTCATGGAGTGGCTGTTTCCGCGCGAACAATTAGACAAAGACTTAAAGAACATGGTCTGAGCCCACATAAGCCAGCCAACGGGCCGAAACTGACAAGAGCTCACCGAATGGCGCGCTTACAGTTTGCACGCGAACATTTGCATTGGACTCAACGCCAATGGAGCAAGGTACTCTTTACTGATGATACTAAGATTATGCTTTATGGTAATGATGGAAGGAGGAAGGTCTACCGAAGGCGGGGAGAGCGCTTTGTTCAGTGTTGTATTGAAGAGAGAGTGAGTTATGGCGGGAGCTCGTGGATAGTCTGGGGAGGAATATCTGCCGATGGTAAAACTGGGCTAGAGGTTGTGACAGGACCACGTCTACCAACACTAAATGCCCGTCGATACATTAACCATTGCCTAGAGACTCATGTGATGCCATATGCTGGATTTGTAGGCCAAGGCTTCATCTTTATGCATGATAATGCAAGAGCGCACACTGCAGGAATCGTCAGGGCATACCTTCATGATGTTGGAATCACGACAATGGAATGGCCAGCAAGGAGCCCTGATATGAATCCCATCGAACGTCTATGGGACGAATTAAAGAGGCGTGTTCGAGCTCACCAACCAGCACCACAAACTTTGGAAGAGCTGAGAGTTGCCATCGAGGAGGAATGGGAGAACATTCCACAACACTTCATAATGACGTTGATTAACTCCATGCCAAATCGCATGACTGCAATCATAACGCTCTCGGAGGCAATACAAGTTACTGAATAAATTTTTTTTCCAATAATTCCTTCTTTTTTTTTCAAAATTCAACCCGAGTCTTGTCTTTGAGAAAGGTTATACAGGACAAGTTTCACTTAAAATTGTAATTTTATCAAGTTATTGAAATTTAAATTTGGAATTAAGTATACCTTATTAATGTAAAGTGTACCAGCTTCCAAATTGCATAAAAACTTTTTCGTTGATCATATACTTTTGTTAAGTTACCAGCAATCAAAGTTGAAACTGCTGGGTGGCTCGATTCAAGTGTCCGGAAGTGTATATATATAAAATGCTTTGTCCTGACTGACTGACTGACTGACTGACTGACTGACTGACTGACTGAGAATCAACGCACAGCCTAAACCGCTCATCGTAAAAATCTGAAACTTGGCAGGTGGACCTATTATATGACGTAGGCGTCCGATAAGAAAGGATTTTTCGAAATTCGAACTCTAAGGGGGTGAAAAAGGGGGGTAAAGTTACTATGGGACAACTTGATTCCTTGGTCCAATCTACTTCAAATTTTGCATAAAAATTGTTTAAGAGAATTGATGGAAGACGTGATTCTTATTTTATTGAAATTCTTGAAAAAAATGTATTTTGAGGGTAATTTTCTTCGAGTTGATATCAATACTCATACTCCTTAGTGCTTTTGATTTCAATTACATTTCATTTTGACACATCCGTGAAGTGAAGTGTCATCTGTCATGTAATTATAAATTGTGAATATTTAATCATAATGTCGTCTATTTATCTGTTTGTGATATCGGAAAAACAGCTAAAATTCTAACTATGTATAAAGCGGACTGAATAATATTCATCAATAATAAATAGTAAGTAAATATTACATTTTATAATATTTGACAGGGTTCAAGTTAAATTGGTCATAGGTTAATTGGCATATTGGCTCTTTCTCACTTATAGGAAATTCATTACGTCGACTCGCTCTGATATTTCGTAGTGTTGTTGCAGGGATGGTTGTAGGCTGAAGTTGTAGGTTATAAATACCGATATACAAACATTTTTTTTACGGAAGTGGTTGGAAAACAAGCTCAGGGATATGGATCATTTGATATTGGGTGATTACCGTCGACTATGGAGCACATAGATTCTAGGGTCCCTGACCCGTTGCCGACCTATAACAGGAAAAGACAGGATATTTAGCGAGAAATAGTATAAGGAAGGAGTTAGATTTTTTTATACCACAACGGTGACCAAACAAGAATTTCGGATATTACACTCTCCGAACGCATTGCTGCTTCACATCAATATTCTGTATAAGGGTGGTACTTCACCGGTCGGACTAGCCTATTTCATAAACGCCCACTCCAAAGATTGTAAATAGTATATAAATAGAAAAATAATCATGTAGGTATACATATGAAAATTTTTTGTCTTGACCGTAGAGACCTGAAATTTGGGTGTGTGATGTAGGCAACCGATAAGAAAATTTTTTTGAAATTCCCACGGGAAAGCGGGATAAACGCAAACGAAGTTGCGCGGGTTTCTCTAGTAAAGAATATTATTAGGTAATTGTAAGATTGTCAAAGATCACTTCTTGAGGTTTTTACTCATATCTGGAAAATCTAAATAAATTTAATAACTGTTTCAGTTGTAACTCGGAGCGCTACGGGTTCAATCCAATGTGCAACCCAGAGACGTCATCCACATTCTTCTCGCCGTGCCACGCTGGCTGCTCGATCTCCGAGGATTTGGGTGGATTAGGGTAACATTACAATCCCGTTTTTTCGTGGTCATACTTTTTTGTCCTGTTATGACCACGAGGAGAACTGTTCCTCGTGGTCCTGCTGTTCTACATAGATAAAATCACCGAAATGTATTCTGATACACGCTTAACTTCCGAAAGACTGCACTAAATTGGATAACACTTTTTTAGGTTCGGTACTCTATTTTACAAAAATCGTACAGATATTTTAAAATGTTTTAACAGGAAAAGTGAGTGAGTGAATAAATGTGATAGAAAACGTTAATTTGGGACGAGGGGATTGAGAAAAGCTGTTTGATATGTTTGAGCTGTTTGTTAAAGAATTTAAGAAATTTTTAATTGCGCGAGCCATGCGGATCGAATATTTTTAACCGACTTCAAAAAAGGAGGAAGTTCTATGTTTCATTGTATGTATTTTTAATTTTCAGTTTATAAATAAAATAAAATAAAAATGTTTTAGTTTATAAGTGCCCAAATAAACACATTTATTCTCTTTCCTGCGGAGCGGATGAATCTAATGCATTTGTAATATAACTGATAAATCCACTTGTCAATCCTCAGGATATACACTAATTGCACGTGTGGCATCATGCAACGAGGAGTGCAAGGCGCGTGCACGCTGCTCGATTGTCGAAACATGTACTTCATCTACGAGGCGATTTTCACTGTTACCCTAGCTGTCGCTGGTAAGATATTAAAGATAATGGTAGAGCATTTATGGAATAGGCCTAGCTTGACCAGGAAAGAACCACACCCACAAGCTATAGAACTTATAATATGACTTTAATTGTATAACTAAAACGCAAACATACAAAAACACATTTATATAACAACAAAACATTGTTATACCGCAGTGACTGATTTTTAGACATTAACGTCAAATTAATAGTATATGGCGACACCTATCGCAATACAGAAGAACCGTAGAGTGAAGAAAAGTTCGTAAGCCGACATTACCTTACGAGAGATAGATCAACGAGATCGTCGAGATCTCAGCGTAAGAAGCCATGTTTTTCGTTCCTATTTTAAAATAATCACGGAAATGTGGAGGAGCGCCATTATGCTGGTAACGCCTTGCAACATGTCCAAATAATTTCCACTGGTCAATGACCCTTCAATAAACACAGGTCTCACAATAACTTTGTTGAAAATGAAGACCCAAACATTAACACTAAACCGCACTTGGTGGCTTAATTATTTTTAATTTTTTTTTGCGCAGATCAAATCAATTAGGTCTCACTCTCGTGGCGTGGATTGTTCTTAACTTGACCAATTTAGTAAACAATCTTAGCACGTCTTTGTAACGAAAATAGGCAATTAAAATTATCATTCACACCCAAATAATAATAATATAGTTAGAAATGGCATGTATCATAACACTCATATTATTCTGGCGATTTATCGATTTAACACATGGATAATTTGAATAAAAAGACACGCTAAGATTGTTTACTACATTGGTCAAGTTAAGAAAAACAGGGTTTAGATATTTATCTATCTATCTATCATAAATAAATTCATTCATTATTTCAAGTGCACCATGTTCTGTGCCCAGGTTCAGCAATCCTGATGCAGGGTATGGTGCTGATACGCGCGGTGCGGCACTATGATAAAGCCGTAGTTGTTGGCACTGCTTTCGGTGTCATCGCACTGGTTTCACATATCCTTGGACATCTGCTGTACATGTTGATCAGTGGTAAGATACTCTTTTACAAGTTTTTAGTATCACCCGTCCTGGTGACTGTCTGTGGTTAAATCTTGCACATTTTTGACCTACTGCCTAGTGTCCGATTGTGCTGAGATTTGGCCTAAGTACCTATATTATAAGATGACAATATGTTATTGTACAGTCAACCTATGAAAGAGGTAGGTAACGAATTCCGTAAATATGATTTAAGTTTTATAAATATTGCCTGTAAGGATTAGTAAATTTTACTTACTGTATACTATGTAATTTTAAAATGTCATGATGGTATGTTATTTGCATCTGTACCCAGATTTATTAGGTAAAATAAATGGTCGTAAAAGCTATCTTCGTCCCTAATAAGGTATGAGTAGATGGACAATTTTTAAATATCTTTTTCTATTTCCACAGACCTAACGTGCATGCACAAATTAGACGACGCATGCGTGTTACACCATCCGACGCTGTGGTGGATGCCGACGATCAGCGCCATCCTCGCCGTCATCTCGGCAATCTTCAGTATCATGGGCAGCAGGATCGCATATGTATCAGATGAATTGTACTGAAGTTAGTTCTTGATAGAGAATTATGATATATCCCGAATAGGTTTTTCGCTTATTCGTCAAACAAACTGACAGTTTTTGTCAGTTCTATACTACTAAAATTATGAGGGGTAAACATAAATACACACATATACATAAGGTCACATACTCGGGATTGCGATTCGGGATATCGAAAGCAGTAAATCCAAACCAATCTATGGATCATACAGTCAGCACAACAGACTATAAGGGGTTCTTCAAAAGGGGCATAATAGTTATTTGTTATGCAAGGCTGCAAAGTTGTTTTTTGGCGCGAGTACTTAAATTGAAACCTGAGCTAGCGAAGGATTCTAGGATTGAACCACGAGCGTAGCGAGGGTTTCAAAGGTACGAGACGCAGAATAACTTTGCTGCCGAGCGAAACACAAAATTTTTCACCTCACTACAGCGAGGAAAATCCTAGGTGCAAGAAAAACGCAAATAATATATTAAATAATTGTTTTTTTTTTTCATGCGGTGTCGTGCTGGCCAGTTCGATTATTCTAAAAATAAGGTTGGCGCACTGACATGAAATAAGTATTAATGCATTTTTAGAGGACTGGCGGTATAACAAATTAAAGAATAGAAAGGTTCGAATTTTAAAAATACTTTCCACGCTAGGGCACAAGATGCACTTTTGCGCTCAGATTTCGAATGACAAACACATTCTTTCCGAGCTTGTGAGGTGAAAAAGATTTTTACAGGGTCGGCACGCGCAAGTGATGCCCCCGGTGTTGCAAGCGTCCAGCTACGGTGACCGCTTACCATCAGGCGGGCCGTCGTAAGTTTTTTTTTTATACCACTAAAGTAGCAAACTTTAGTGGTAAAAAAAAAGTTTTCCTAAAAGTCTTTTGATTCGAAATTCCGAAACGGAATTCCGAATATTTAAGTAGGTATTTCATATCTATTTTAAATAACCACAATTTTTATTTAATACTGGATTTTCCCCGCGGCTTAGCTCGCGGTTCATTTTATGACATAGATCTTGTTTAACAACAAGACAACCATAGCGCGACTTTTGGCGCCATCTGTTGGCCTTAGCCCATCCCATGCAGCGCCCTCTATAGTAGAAAAAATATTTTCCTATTGGAATGACACACTTTCACGGGATAAAAAGTAGTAGGCTACTTTTTATCCCGTGAAAGTGTGTCATTCCAAGTCATTTCGGGCTCTGTAGCTCTGACAAGGTATACAAATTTTCATAATGAAGGAATAACAAACAAACAAACTCACTTTCTCATTTATATTATTAGTGTCATACAATAACATTGTATTGTAATGCTATATTACAGGTTGATAAGTTTCTGTAATGTTTCTAGTGAAATCTTGTGTGAAATTGATTCAAAAGGGTCCACTAAAAACTTTTTATAGTATTTATTAATGACACCTAAAAGTTGCCCTAATTTTATTTTGATTAGGTATACGATAACAGTCAAGAGCAGGTCGACCTTTACATAACGGACTTTGAATCATTCTTAAGTTCTATGTGATAAGAGCCAAAATTGTACTACAAGTGTAAAGCTCGACGTGCACCTGACTACAATAATGAATACTGTGGTTCTATATATGGTGTGGGAGTGGGATTCAATCCTACGTGGGGTGGGAGAAATTAATCATTTAAAATTCAATGTTTTTTTAAAAGGCTGTTACTTAATACTCAGGACTCAATGGAAGGAGTAGTAAAGATGTATTGTTTGTTTTGTATTCTTGGCCTCGAAGATAGGAGGACGATTTTAAAATAAAATCGCTTGCACATCTTGTAAGTGGATTTTTGTCAGCTCCGCCCTTTGCTTTGTTACGAAACAGGGTTTTTGTTTGTTAGAGCCACATGTGTCCACTAGGATGTTGGATGTTGCAACCAAAAATCATCCTAAAGATGGTCCTGCTATCCTCGAGGCGACTATACATCAGTGTTATAAAACATTATTTAACAAATAGTAACATTAAAATTATGTATGAAAATGTCTTTTTGTAATTTATTTTTAAGAATGGCGGTTGTTGTTTATATCAACAATAAGAAACACCTTTATGTTTTCGATGTACTTACAATGGAATATTGATTGAGATGTGTAGGTTGCCCAGCAGTGGGACTTTAAAAAAAGACTTAATGCCAGTATCACAAGTTTCTGATAAGATTCATTTACATTAAGATAAAATTACAGGTTTGTATAATGTTTTTTTGACAATTTATCTAGAAGATAAAAGACCTTATCAGAAATCTGTAAAACAGGTCTTTATTAATTTATTTTACTGTAAATTTAAATTGGTTAAGGGAGCTATTTATTTATAATAAGTTTTTAATAAAATATAAAAAATAAAAATACGTGTTTTTTTAAAACAAATTATATTATTAATGATTTTAACCAAAATGGCACAATATGATATTGCGTAACAAACATACAACTAATTACTATATACTAAAATATACACACATGAAATAGAGAGATGACTTTTTACAAAGTTCACTTTGCAAATAGGCCGAACTTTAGGGTTGTATCTCACTGAAATGGAAAAGGTTAACAGGCTTAAACGACCTTTACACTTGGCTAAATTCAGAGTCTAACAAAAGAGATGGTGCCATACGAATATGCGAGAAGCACTTACAACTTCTCACTTCTTAGTATTGCACCATCTCTTTTGTGTAAAGGCCGTTTTACTTAGAGAAATTGCCTGTGAGGATCTAGCCTCTGAATGAACGCTTTGACTTTGACCATTCGTAATTTTCTTCCGACCACCTAAGGCCTGAATTATAAAGATACGGCGTACGTGAAAAACGTTCAAAACGTTTTCATACAAAATGTGTGAAAGCGACGCGAAATGTGAATAAATGTTAATTATTCTGAAGCGACGCGGGCGCAGGCATGCCGTATGCCGCTTGGTCGCCTGTCCCGCGACTTCATAATTTTTTTTACTTGATTCAATGTTAATGGATTTACATTTATAATGTTTTTCTCACTGGTAATAATATTTCAGTTATTATTTTCACTTAGTTAAAACTATGTATAAACTTGCTCAGCAAGTAATAGTACAGTCAGCGTGAATATAATGATAAAAAAATGAACACAGCCATTTTTGAAATTAATATTTCTTGTATAATAACGTTTTTATTCTAGTAGTAAAAATATCAAGAAAATAAGATAAACATCTGATAAATTTATTCCGAAGCTGACTGTACACAATTGCTTCAGTAATAATTTAGACTGGTTACACAAGTCAGATATAAATTGACAGTTTCTGCACGAACATCCTATAGTTTATCTGACAAGCTATTTGTTAGATAAACCAAGACATTTATATCTTATGATTCCCAAGATATTGGAAACCAATCCTTAAATTATTTCGCCGAAATAATAGTTATAATATATATAATATAGTCGCAATATAAATTATAACAATATTTCAATAAATAAATGATATATAAAAATATATTTCAACATAAAAATAAATAAGTAGCTACTCAGCTATAATATTTCGATTTTTATTTGAAACCAGACGACCGTGTGAAACTTTTGTGCCAAGCAAAGTATTTTTTAAATACAAACTTAAAAAAATATGGAATTAATGAGCTACTTAAGAAACTTTGCAACTCTAATGTGAATAAAGCCCTTACCCATCCACTACGTCATTTAATACTAAAACTGAGTACCATTCACTATATTAACCTTTGTGCTATTTTCTATAATCCTATATTATTACATTGGCATACGAACGATAACTGGGTATTTTAAACGCGCAGAGGACCTACCTGCGCAGTAGCCGATTTCTATACAATTTTACTAGATATTTTTTTATACTACTAAGTTAGCAAACAAGCATACGGCCCGCCTGATGGCAAGCAGTCACCGCAACTTATAGACGCTGGCAACACCGGGGGTATCACTCGTGTTGCCAACCCTCCCAACCCCCCCAAGTGGAACTCTGGAGACCTTACTCACCGTAGGAACTTAACATGGCCGAGACCAATGCTATTTGGCTACGATCTTCTGTAAGGTGGAGGTCCTTCCCCAGACGGGCTGCTCAGATTTGAGCGGAGCGCTGTGCCCTACCTCTGTTCTTCATTTCTATACTATTTTACTAGAAATCGTCTACTGCGCAAGTCAAATCAGCAACCAATCAGGGCCAATACCATAACCGCTTAAAACAAAACAAGAACGGCTGAGTAAGGGAGAGAGCGCAATAATGTAAGGCGACGTCTCGTTTACTCAATCGTTTAAGGTTAGTTAAAAGGTCGTCTCCAGCACCAAGTCTCATCACTCGTGGCGGTTGATTGTACGCGCGTTGACGTGTTGCGTGCTACATTGATCTCTTTGTACGTTAGACTTCACGATGAAATCATTGCAACTCCGCTCTGGATAATGAAACGTAACTAAAACACGCGACGTATTCGCCCTTTCTGGACAAGGTTTTACAAGGTTGCAATCAAATCTCGTTTAAAATACACCGTGTACAGTCAGCCAATGAAAGAGGTGAGCAGAGCCGAAAATATGATTCGTTTTCTAAACATGCGTGAAGGGAAACTCAAATTTATATATACAAGGTGTTGTTTTAGTCAGTTGCAATATTTGAATAGAAAATCGTAAGAGGTTTAAATAATTCGTCGGTTCTATTTCAAAAGCCGTAAACAGAGTTAATTTCATCGGATAACGGTATTTAGTTTTATTTTATTCGTCGCGATGACTTTGTTTTACATTAATATAATTTGACGACCTCCGTAGCTAATGGTTGCCACGCCGGACCGCCACCCAGGAGGTCCCGGGTTCGAATCCCGGTTGGGTCACGATGAAAAACGTACTTTTTATGATTGGGCTGGGTCTTGAATGTTTATCTATACATATATGTATTTGTTATAAAATATGTTGAGTTAGTATCCCATAACACACGTTTCGAACTTACTTTGGGGCTAGCTCAATCTGTGTGATTTGTCCCTATATATATTTATGTATTTCCCTACCCTGCTTATCTGTTTCATTGGCTGTGCTATCGCTCTAAGATTGAGTTTACTATGTCCTAATGGTCGAGGATACGTAGGTTACCAGACACTATTTTGTTCTCGAGAAGTGCGCCCGATGGTATATCTATGCGGTCGCCATGATTTGCGATTATGATCACTGTGCCCTGGAAATAAAGTGCATAATTATAATTAATATTTTTTATCATATCAACCCATAATCATCCCACTACAGGGATACGGGTCTCCCTTCAATCGAAGGGGACTCTGCCAATCCGCATTGGAGCAGCGTGGCAGAGTACGCCCTGTACTCTGCCACGCTGCTCCAATGCGGATTGGCAGAGGCCGGTGTTTTCAAGCCGCCCGAAGGTCACCGACTTGGCTTAACGACTGTCATCTACCGATAACAGCCGGGACCGACGGCTTAACGTGCCCTCCGAAGCACGGAGAAGCTCGAGATAACGAAACCCATCCAAACACTGGCTAAGGTCGAAGTCGCTTGACTTGCGTGTTCATATTAGAGTGCGACACACAGCGACGCCGCCGACGCCATCGAGCTCCTCAATATTTTTTATAATTTTGTAATATTCCATAATTTATCTATGTTTATACATTGTGCAGTTATTGCCCGTATAAATTACTCCCTTATTAAACAAATACAAGACACTTCATTTAATTCTCCTCAAGAATGACAGTCACAAACACAACATTAATAATAACATTTAGACAATTCCCAAAGTAAGCTAGACTCGGCAGGATTAACCGAATTAAAAGGTTAAGTTGCTTGCCTTAGAGGTACAAGAAAATGGATTATATTCATACTAACTAATATTATAAATGTGAAAGTGTGTTTGTTTGTTTGTTTTGTCCCCCTTCAGGTCGAAAGTAATGAACGGATTGATATGATTTTTTTATAGTTTAAGGTCTGGCGAGTGACATAGGCTACTTTTTTTCCCACGGTAAAGTTATTGTCATTTTCCCTTGACCACGCGGGTGGAGCCGCGGGTAACTTTTATAGAAAACACGCAGAATCAAGAACAAACTCAAATGCCATCCGAGCGGGAATCGAACCAGCAACACAGCAACACCAACTATGACAAGTTCTTCAACAACTCACCTTCAAAGCCACTCCTCTTCCAAAAGTAACATCGCCGGACACCGTCAAATGATCCAACTCAATCAGATCAGGTATCGCCGCAAATCTGTTCAGATACTCCTTGACCTTCGCAAAATGATTGTCACCGAGCTTCACCAGTGGCGTTGAGGGAAACATTCTTTGCGGTGACATGACTAAAGACCCATGAGACAGACTGTACAGATTCGACATGACTAACAGAAGATCTGAGGTCTTTTTAACTGGTAAGAACCTGCTTCTGGGCACATTAACACCGACACCACCATCAAAACACTTCATAGCAGCTCCAACAGCTGTTTCCAGCTGTATAACATTCAAGCCATCGGCTAGATGTTTGTTATTCACTATGATCTCCATATTCAATGACCCCTGTTCCACAATACGCTGTATCGCATCTAATTTCGCCCATAGATTGTTTGTATTGAAAAACTTGAACTGACTGACTGATTTGAAGTCATCTACATGTTCTTTGGGTACTTGAGCAATTTCTAAAAGTCTCAATTTATCTTCGTATTGTATTAGAGTTCCACCTTTGACGTCAGCACGAGTTTTGTCAGTCACTTCCATAACGAACTCTTTGATGGGTTTCTGAGGGTCTGGGTTGAGGAGTAGACTCAGGATGTTCAAGTCGACAGTGGCACCAAGGTTGTCGATGTTACTGATGAAGCAATAAGTGCGACCTTCTTTGATGAACTTCTGGAGAAGACCAGAGTTGTGGAAGGACTCGTAGAAGTCGCCGTGACCGGGTGGGTACCAACTGAAATGTCAAGAATATTAGTTAAATAACTGTTACTAAATAATAGAATTATTAGGAACTAGGTTCTAGGGTTAAATTTATCTACATAATATAATAGTGATATGCCTCTGTGCTATGTGAAAGAGCCGAGCTGTCCAGCTTCCTACTTCCTCTTTCATTCTTTCTTAGGTGGGCAACGCATCCAAGATCTTGTACTCGTGGATGTCCATGGGCAGGGGTGATTGCTTACCATCAGGTGTCGCGCTAACTCGTTTGTCCTCCTCTGTCAGACTGTTTGTCTCTCTATCGGTCGGTCTCTCTCTCTAGCTGTCTGTCTGTTAACTTCCTCTGTCATAAATAAAAGAAGTCTTACGCCTCGATGTCCTCATGCACGTTTCCATTATGGGCGACCGGCAGCAAGGACTCGCGGTTGATGCGCGGGTGGCACGACTGGTTGAAGGTGTGGATGTCCAGCTTCAGCCCCTTGTACTTGCGGATCACCTTCTGCGTGTCCTCGTCGGTGTTGAAGGAATTCATGAGCACGAGTGGCACGTTACATTTGTACGTTTTGTTTAGATGCTGTAAAATAGACAATAAAACTCAGAATAGTTAAATAGGTAGAAATAAGTTTGTATTTATTTAAATCATGGTTTATTACATACAGATATTCTCCGTCGAATAAACCTGACAGTTTTATAACAGTTTTTGAATGGTATTGATAGCACAGTTTCACAAATTATCTGTGCCGATGGCGGGGGCGCAACGATCTATGGTATTGAAGGTAATTTGTCAAGGTATTCAAGGCGTATTCATTAGTTCTAGTTTTGACATAAATGTAAATAAATAAACATTCTTGGACGAATCACACAACGCCATCTAGTCCCAAACTAAGCAACTAAGCTTGTACTATGGCCATGGGTACTAGATTACTGATAAATATACTTAAATACTTTTTTTTTAAATAAATACTTATTATGCATAGAAAACGCTCAGACCAAGGCAAACAGACATGTTCATTCAAACAAATGTTTACTTTGCAGGATTCGAACCCGCGGCCCTTGGGATAAAGTGACCATTGCTAACCACTCGACCACCGGGCCTGCTTTAATGTCTTTCAAATTAATATATTTTCTTTCTTTCTTTCTTAATGTCTGGTATTTTTGCACACAATTCACACAGCGCCTATTTAATAAGCTAATCTTAACAGATATGAACTTACCTCGATCTGTTGTACAGTGAGATCCAAAAATGTGAGCTCATTCCTAACTTGGATCACAGATTTCGGTCCTTTGCAGCCCATAGATGTCCCCAACCCACCATTAAGTTTCACCACAACCAACTTATCCAGCATATGGTGAATATTGTCTGTGGTTGGTGTTGGTAGAGAGCCATAATCTATGACAGCGCCCTCTGGAAGCTTTTCTATCTTCTCCCATGTCACTGATGGACCCTCTGTAATGGAATATATTTTATGATTGTATTTAAAGTTGTTACGATTCAACTAACCATTTTTATTTCTGAAAATATTTTTGAATGAAAAATTTGGTAGGATTTGAACCCACGTCCTCTCGATATCCGACCGAGTGCTATTCCAGCTGAGCTACTGGGAAGGTTAGTGATGGTGGCGAAATTTTTCATAACTCTGAACTGCGCTAAGTCACAGTGGCACCATCTACCTGAATAATTATATAACTAATCAGGTTTAGTAGCTTATCGTTACAGATTAGATTCTACTATTTTTAGATGGGTTTTATTGTAATATTTTTTGTACAATTCATGGCGCACTTGTTTCTAAGTTAAATACGCTAAACCATAATGAAAATCCACCATTATACCACAATTTATTAAATGATCATTATTATTTTTATGTTTCATAATTTTTCTATTCTCAGTTTTCTTGACTGGTATATAATATAGGCTCTTGGCCCTAATGAAAGTTAGATAGAATATACTTTATTTCACAACAGTAGGACACAGTATACATAAATATAACTTCCACACTAGTAAACACTAGCAAAAAGGCGGCCTTATTGCTAAAATCAAACTTTTCAAGTAACGGGCTGTGAGCCTGTGAGTCAAGAATTGTTATTATTACTTACGTTCAGCCAAGAATCTGCTGAACAGGTTCTTGAACCCAGCATACTCTTTCTCCACCAACGGTCTTCTGTTCTCGGGGAGCGTGGATAGGAGTTTCTCCAGTTCGACTGCCACCCTGGCGAGGGCATCTCGCTTGGTCGCCTCCTTGAAGTCACGGGAACCCGATGGAGTCCGCTGGTGGCTGCGGATCTGAAGATATTTATTTACATATTTAACTTTATGGACCACAATACAGAAAGTACTAATACAATAGCCAGTCAACCATTGGAAGTGCAGTAATTCACGATTGCAGTTTATATTAACTAATTATAATTAAATATTTCAAAGCTAATATAATAATAATACAATATAGAGTTATATTTATATATAAATAGAATTATGCTTTATTTACAATACAATATATACAACAAAGAAAGAAATAATAAATTAAAAACGAATACATCTACTAGTTAGTTACTTAAGTTAGTGGTAGTTACTCAAAAACTATGGGTTAAGTTTATTATAGAATTCATGGGAAATAAATATTATATGGAATATAAAACTGTACATAATACCAAATTAGGTACCTACTAATTTTGCATCGAAAGTAATCGAAACATCTTTCTTATTACTTGAGTATTAGAAAACGGACAATTTATCAGATAAGTTAAGTTATCTGGTAAAGGTGATTGTCAGATAGTAAACTGTAACTTCTCTCTCTGCTGTAAATTTTGAGTTAAAAAAATGTACGATATATTTTTAAATGGGGCCTTAACTGGTTTTCTTTCGCCATTTCTTTTACCAGTGGTCATTTTACTTTTGTTTCCGAAATGGTAGTAGTTTATAGAGTATATTAATTTTGTATAAATAATTTTAAATTACTGTATACTCTGACAAGAGAACGTGTTTGTAAAAACCTATTCTCAAAGCATGCGTAACCATTACGCCACGGAGGTCGTCAAAGAAAAGAAATAAACGGAGTAGGAAGTATTGAAAGGACTTCCCTCTCTAAAAACTACGTGAGAGACAGCAATTTGAAACAAAATGCTTTATAATAATAATAAATAAATAAATATTCTTGGACAAATCACACAACGCCATCTAGTTCCAAACTAAGCATAGCTTGTACTATGGATACTAGATTGCTGATAAATATACACAAATAGTTTTTTTTTGTAAATAAATACTTATTATTCATAAAAAAGAACCAGACCAAGAGAAACAGACATGTTCATGCACACAACTGTTTGCCTTGCGCAGGATTCGAACCCGCGGCCCTTGGGACAAAGTGGCCATTGTTAGCCACTCGACCACCGGGCCCGTCAATATAACCTAGAGAGATGGCAAATTGCAGGCTTGTTTTCTATATCTATAACCTGTTTTTCTTAACTTGACCAATGTACTAAACAATCTTAGCGTGTCTTTTTATTCAATTATCCATGTGTAAAATCGATAAATCGCCAGAACACTATGAGTGTTGTGTTAAATGCCATTTCTAACTATATTACTTACTATTATTTGGGTGTGAATTATAATTTTAATTGCCTATTTTCGTTAAAAAGACGTGCTAAGATTGTTTACTACATTGGTCAAGTTAAGAAAAACAGGGTTTACATGTTGTGTTAACATGGTAATTATGATGTGTACGGCGTAAAGCGATTGAAATGCAATCAGTTGTGATAGTCGCGACCTCTACAGGTGACATTGACGCCACGTTTATGTTTATGTATGTACAATCATCTCGTCTCGTAATGTGTACAATTATCATGTTTTTTGACACTCTTTATCACTATATAACCGTGAATTGTTCAAAACTATTTTTAAAGTTAATGATTATAGCTGTCTTTGTCACTATTGTCAGTGTAAAGAAGCAAAAAGAGATAGCATGCGATGTGGAATAAAAGTCAAAATGCGTTTTGGAAACTAGTCATAGTAAAAGAGATATAATTTAGTTTGGGAATTAATTTTTTTTTCAAATCTGTACAGAAAATAACTCTATAGTACTTTTTTTAAACAATGCCACTATTTTATGACCAAGGAGAACAAACGAGCCAGTGGTACGACTGGGTTTTCATGGACATCCAAAATTCCAAGTATCTTGGCACTTCTTCTCAACAAACAGGCCAAGTGCTAGTAGGGAAAAAAACAACGTGCAAAAAAATGTATTTCCTGTTAAATTAGTAACTTGCATTTTTTTTTCATGGTTAGCAAACAGGTGACAAAATAATTTAGGAATACTATACTCGTACATACAATTGAAAAGAATATGTTAAATACACATAATTACATCACCAATAAGCAAATTCAGCCTTGGAAACATCTATTTACGGTAAATTACAGCATTATCACCGTGTAGTAAAAAAAAATCTACGTAAGTATGAAAAAATTCCCACTATGGAGACACTCAGGGTAACCCCATCCAAAAACCATGCGAATTTTTTTTAACCATACCACTATATACCATAACAAAATAGTGGATTCAAGTGACATGAATAATTAGAATTGTTTGATCTACTCTGAGGTGAATTGAAGTGGGAAATGTGTCCTATTATCCACTGGGGGATCAAGCCAGTGGATCCAAGTGAAAAGAGGGAGCTTTTCTTAGCAAGATCCAACTGCATGTTACCAAAAAGGATTTTTTTCTCATAAATTAAACCCAGTGCAAGTAACGCGTGCTACATAGGCGCGATTTTTATATTCTACCAATCACTGCGTAAGCGATTCTGATATGATATGGAGCGATAATGTATCAGACTACCTTATGCAATAATCTCATATTATTATGACATCTAGATTAATATTAAAAATGCGAAAATCAAGTCTATCCGTTAGGCACGCACTAGACAGACGCAGCTAGACTAGTCAAGTCAAATATTATTCAAAAACCAATAAAAATAAATTAATATAATAACATAATATTAGAAGAATTTAATAAATTAATATATATATATTAATATATTAAATTATTTAATATATATATATATATATATATTGAACCATTTCTAATCTTTTTTCATTAAAAATATAATATTATTCCATAAAATATCTCATATTTATATTAAAAATAAGCTAATTTAAGCTATTTAGACTTGTTTGCCACCTTAGTGGTATAAAAAAACTTTGAGGTAGTTTGATGTGCTGTCGACTGTACATACATTACTTATTGAAGTTAGTAGGTAAATAGTAAATTATGCAATGTCATCGAGGATATATTTGCATATTAAATAGATACCGAGCATAAACACGAGAAGATAATTTATAATTATCATTGGCGCGTTTGTTTAACTTTATTAATTTGATTAGAACAGGTGGTACCTACTTCTCGACTATTTTTATATGTACAATTACCTTTATAGGGAATCCCGCGCAACGCAACCTCTTTTACATAAATATATATATTTTTTTGTTTTTTTTTCATGAATATGTACTTTGAATCTGTATTGGTGTGTCAAAAGTCTGTACCATTTTAAATTATACTTTTTTTATAGGTTTTTTTTAAATATTTTTTTATTTACTAGGTAACTTATTTTAGATTTCAAGTTATATTACTTAACTATTGATCCTTTGTTGTCAAATAACAAATTATTATTATTATTATTGATATAATATATAAATTATATACAAAAAAGATACTAACTCGTCTTTTAATCCAATCGTTTTCCATTATAACACTAGTCAAATAAAACACAAAATTGTCACAGACAGACAGAACAAACACGTTTAGCAAATATTAAATTTTCACACCACTTGTCTTTATGACCACAAATTGTATGATAAACGCAAAGAGCTATACATATATAGACATATAATGGAGGATTTTTAAAATTTCCCCTTTTAAACCCTATTTTTTAAAACACGCGTTTATTATAGTGTGGCACGCACGCACGACCGTATGGCACCGTAGTTAACAAATTCTTTTCGATAAGCACAAATGTTTTAATGTTGGCAAGACTGATTCTTAACTATGTTTTATCATGGAAATCGCCGAAGGACATCTTGTTTGTTTTTACTTAATTTATTTAGCTTTATTTACGGATAAACTTATGTACGTTTGGAGTTTTTAAAATGTGATAAGATTTTTTTAATGTCTTAGTATAATAATAAATACTCATCTACCGACATTTTAGTTTACTTTCAGGTTTGTCGTACCACTTGTAAAAAAATTCGTTTCAACATTTACTTAACACAAGGTTTGCTGTTAACAATCTGTGCGTTCTGTCATTCTTTAAAAAAAACCTACACAATTGACACAGCCCCACTTGGTCCCAAAGTAAGTTAGGCTTAACCTACTTGTGTGATGGGTACCAGACAAAGTATATATTATTGTAAATATATACTTATAATACATAGAAAATACCCAGACCACAGATTACTAAATAGTTATCCCAGATTCGAGACAAACACAAATGTCATCACATAAATTATTGGCCTGAGTTGGAATCGAACCCGCACTATCTAAGGTCGCCACCAACGCGCCACCGGGCTCTCAAGTGTTGTGTTCTTTTTTTATCTTATTTTGAAGATCTTAATCACTATGTGACTATTGTGCAACAATTACGGATGTTAGGCAATTATTTGCAACGTCACGAGATTTACACCACAATTGCCGACTCCAACAGTGATACGATATATAAAAACTCGCCATCTGTTGCCAAATAGCCATTTTACAACAAAACATCTTTTAGAGCGAATTGCGGCGCCAGCTGTTGGCCGATAGCCCATCATACAGCGCTCTCTATGGTAGAAAAAATACTTTTTACCACCATTGGGGAGGATTTCCTGGATAAAAACTATCCTATGTCCTTCCTCGGGTCTTAAACTATCTCCATAACAAATTTCATCAAAATCGGTTCAGCGGTTTTAACGTGAAAAGGCAACAGACAGACAGACTATGCGAAAGTAACTCTTACTTTCGCATTTATAATATTAAGTATGGATTAGTATGGATTTAAAATACCTAAGTTTAAGTTTATACAATAAGTTACATGAATAAAGGTTTTATTTTATTTTTATTTTATAAACAGATTCTTGCATCATACGTCATAAACATGCGGCTTCAAATCATCGACCTCCTACGTGCTCCTACCGCCATTCTGCATTGGAACAGCAGCGCGTGGCAAAGTACACTCTAATCCCCTTTGATTGAAGGGAGACCCGTATCTGCAGTGCGATGATTATAATTTATGGCTTCATATGGCATATGGTAGTGGATTGTCACGTGTTGTGACCAATCTAACTTTATTTTAAGATATCATTGTATGCTAGTTAATTGAAACAAATTAAAGTAGGAGGCGACCCCGATGACCTAATTTCGTCGAGAAAAAACATCCTGACATATTTACTAACTGCATGATAAATTGTGGCATTGAATAATCTTAGCTTTTTCTAGCCAAGACACAGATTAGGTACTTAATTTCCTATCCGCCTCATCATTGGATAGCTCTCTTAAAAACATTGAGGATGTGGGAAGATAATTTTTCGATATGATCCGTTTATGAATTAATTAGCACAAACTTTTAAAAAAAGATGTAAAACGTTGCACTCAGATGACTGCAGATTTGCAAGCAAACAAAGCGTAGTTCAGAATCCTACACTCAAGAGAGGTAGGGCACGGCGGATAATCCGCTCAAATCGGAGCAGCCCGTCTGGGGAAGGACCTCCACCATAAAGAAGATCGTAGCCAAATAGCATTAGTCTCGGCCATGCTGTATTCCTTCCTACGGTGAGTAAGGTCTCCAGAGCTCCACTTGGGGGGTTGGGAGGGTTAGCAACGCGTGAGTGATATCCCCGGTATTGCAAGCGTCTATAGGCTACGGTGATGCTTACCATCAGGCGGGTCGTATGCTTGTTTGCCAACTCTGTGGTAAAAAAAAAAATACTGCATGGCCCGACACGCGCTTGAACAGTTTTTAGGGTTCCCTGTCTATCTCATGAACCGTGATAGCTGGGCAGTCACACAGATGATTTATTTCTGTTACCCGCTATAATAACAATATTAAAAAATAATATAATTTTAGACGACGACGATTGGCGTAATGGTTACCACGCCAGACCGCCACCCAGGAGGTCCCGGGTTCGATCCCCGGTCGGGTCATGACCCGACCGGGGATCGAACCCGGGATCGAACCCGGGGTTCGTTTTTCATCATGATGAAAAACGAACTTTTTCTGATTGGCCTAGGGTCTTGGATGATAATCTATATTATGTATTTGTTATAAAATATAATATCGTTGAGTTAGTATCCCACAACACAAGTTTCGAACTTACTTTGGGGAACTACTACTGTATGAATTGTCCCTATATATTATTATATATTATATATTACTACTAGCTATTTTGACACTTATTCTTCTCGTTCCTATTCTTAATTGGCATAGTAGATTTCAATGCGTCAAATGTTACTTTACTATTAACACCAAGGTTATATCAATTGCTTATTGTATAATTTACTGCGCATGCGTAGATTGCACATCTTGTTTACTTAATGATACTAACAGCAATTAACAATCAGAATATCAGAGGATGCATTTTAATTGCTTTATGCTAATAATATCTGTATTTAATCTACATAATACTTCCATATCATTTGACAGCCCGATGGTGCGTTGGTAATCATCCTACCTTCTGTACCAGAGGATGCGGCGGCTTCGATTCCCGGGGCAAACATTTATCAGACGACATTTGTGTTTCTCGAGTCGTTCTTTCTATGTATTATTTATACTTTTATACTAATATTATAAATGAGAAAGGGAGTTTGTTTGTTTGTTATTCATTCATGGCTTGACTAAGCAGCCGATCATTATGAAAATTTGCATACATATTGTTAGGGGTACAGAGCCCAACATAAGCTTTTTATCCCGTGAAAGTATGTCGTTCCAATGGCAAAATAATTTTTCTATAGAGGGCGCTGTATCGGCCAACAGATGGCGCCACAAGTCGCGCTATGGCCCTATGGGTTGTTTTGTTGTCAAACGAGATCTATGTCATAAAATTAACGCGAGCGAAGCCGCGGGGAAAAGCTAGTGTATTATAAGTATTAGATTTACAATAATAATATCCGTTGCCTGCATGGTAACCATAAAAAATTTAAACTCATCGCTTCTCTATTTCACACAAGACGCAGCAGAGATGCCGCTAGTCAACAAGACGATTCTTAACGCATTCAGCGATCCAAAGCACCTAATAAAACGACCATCGCGTGTTCGACAAACATTTAAAGACAAAAATAAATTAAAAGTAAAAAAAATATATTTAAAAACAAGCTTTTATTTAATTGCGCTAAAAAGAATAAAATAAACTTTTCTTTTAAAACTTTAACTATCAACTTATAACGTCATTACACAATTTATATGACTTATAAGCTTGTCGCGAGATTTAATTACTAACATTTATTCGTAGTACGAGTAAATGTTAGTTCGATAACTATGTTTTCTTATACAGGTAAATCTCGCGACAAGCTTTTATGTCATATAAATTGTGTAATGACGTTATAAGTTGATAGTTAAAGTTTTAAAAGAAAAGTTTATTTTATTCTTTTTAGCGCAATTAAATAAAAGCTTGTTTTTAAATATATTTTTTTTACTTTTAATTTATTTTTTACTTTTTAGTTATCACTGGTCAGGTTTCGCAGTGCCATCTATTGTCGAAAGGCGGTACTAGTCTAATAAATTTATTTGTTATAACTAGCACCAGCAATTAGAATACCTATATAATTTCCTGATTTTACTACAGTCACCCTGCGACAAACTAAACGGGTGTATGTACCCATCAAAAATAAAATACCGACCAAGGGCAAGTAGAACTCGCGCATGAGGGTTCCTTCCCATAATCATACTAGTCATACTATCATACTAATATTATAAATGAGAAAGTGAGTTTGTTTGTTATTCCTTCACGGCTTGACTAATCAGTTGATCATTATGAAAATTTGTATATATATTGTCAGGGGTACAGAGCCCAACATACCTTTTTACCCGTGAAAGTATGTCAATCCAAAGGGAAAGTATTTTTTCTACTATAGAGGGCGCTGTATGGGATGCTATCGGCCAACAGATGGCGCCACAAGTCGCGCTATGGATTGTTTTGTTGTCAAACGAGATCTATGTCATAAAATTAACACGAGCGAAGCCGCGAGGAAAAGCTAGTAGTAGCTAAAATACATTTTAATTCAAAACCGGTATAAAAAGAGCCATATACCAATGTAAAATGTACCAAGGGTAGGATCACATTATATTGGTTGTTTAAAGAAGAAGAAGTAACTACAAATTTACAATTTTCAGATTTATTCCTGTACTTGTGCTACATTATCTTGCTTCTTGCCAAATTTCATGATTCTAGGACAACCGGAAGTACCCTATAGGTTTTTGATCGGAACGGTTTTGTACGAAAAACGGAACACAAACGGCTGTGTCGTAATTTTGTTATCATAATATTGTATTGTCATCTGATCTACAGTTTTAAGCAAAATTTCAGCTCAATCGGTCTTCGGGAAGTGGTTCAAATTTTCGTTCCAAGATTCCGCCCTTACATACATTCATACATAAATACATACATACATACATACATACAAGTCAAGTTAAATAAAAGCTTTTAAAAAACGAATGTTTTTAATGTTATTTTTCGCTTTACAAACATTTGAGTCGCGCGACCGCGTCGTGCGATTGTCAGTTACGCCTATTCGACTTCAATATGTTTGATCGCGCGTTCGTGAGTAAAATTCGCGCGAACCTACGATGATCACGCATTACGTTCTAGGACGATGCCTAATGGCCTGCTGCTGCTTGAAGCGGACAGGATGAACTGCTTCAAGCTGCGACTGCATAGTGAACTGCAGTCTTCTACATACACACATATACGAACCGCTCGAGCATTTGCAACTGCTTCGGGTGGTCGTGCGGTCAATCAAGCTGTTGACTATGACTGCAAGAGCGGTCGGTGTATGTCGGCTATATCGAACGCTAGTAGATATAAATAAATAAATATATAGGGTCAATTTCATTGTAGCGACATTGCGACTTGTTAACGTCTACATTGTTTTATATTGCAACACAAGTTAAATATTAACTTTTCTAAACAAAAGAGCATTTTTATTGTATTCTTTCAGTGAATCATGGTGGTTTTTCATTTTGCAATTATAAAAACATATCCTTGTACATTGTTAACGATTTATGCTTACCTACTACTATTTACCTATAATACCTAACCTAGGTATCCACGGAATACTATTTTATACCTATTCCAAAATCATACAAAAAAAATTGAGTTAGATCGATCGATAGTACCACCTTCTCACAAAAATATCGGCGTGATGCTACAACGCGTTTTGTTCGGTCTACAAGTCAGTCGTCATTAACTGACCATATAAACATACCTACATGTTTGTCTCCATCGAGATTCGAATCCCGCGGCCCGTGGGATAAAGTAGCCTTTGCGAGCAACTCTACCACCAAGCACGTCAAAAATAAAATAAGAATAATTGACTACCACCGTGGCGTAATGGTTACCATGCTAGACCGCTACCCAGAAGTTCCCGGGTTCGAATCCCGGTCGGGTCATGATGAATAGCGAACTTTTTCAGATTGGCCTGGGTCTTGTATGTTTATATTATGGTATTTGTTATAAAATATAGTATCGTTGAGTTAGTATCCCATAACCGCCCATAACACAAGTCTCGACTTACTTTGGGGCTAGCTTAATCTGTGTGATCCTTATATATTTATTTACCTTACTCAATATATCCATTTTGTTCACAACACTTAACTTTTAATATTTTATTTAACTGTTCGTGCGTCCGCTATGAACAGTTCTCGTAAACTAAATGACCGTCTGTGTGCCACGATAATAGGTTATCAACTGTCCGGCCTATGACCGTCGATTATCAACAAAAACTTTGATTTTAATAGTTAAAACTTAACAAAAACTTTATTTCGTTACTACATTACTATCATCCAGTTTATA
Source organism: Endotricha flammealis (assembly GCA_905163395.2). Lineage (NCBI taxonomy): Eukaryota > Metazoa > Arthropoda > Insecta > Lepidoptera > Pyralidae > Endotricha > Endotricha flammealis. The sequence goes on along the minus strand of LR990868.1, from coordinate 13,989,420 downwards.
AAACACATTTCAGATTTAATTCCACGTTAAGTCTCCAGTTATTAAATATCTTTTTTGTTTGTTTGACATCTATAATTTAAGAAATTGCTATGCAAATTCAAATTCAAAATAATTTTATTCAAATAGGCCAAATACATGAAGGAGATACTTAAGGCCTAATATAAGCTCTTTCAAATCATCACAATTTTTTCCTACCACCAGTTCAGACGGCAGATTTGTGCTAAGAAGAAACTTAGCACGCTCTTTTATTATGCGATGCGTTAAGGCCGCCTATTGTATATTTCAATTGATTTCATTGTTTTTTTCTGTTATTGTTTTGGTGCATTAAAGAGTTTTATTATTATTATTGTAATTTATTCATTTATTGTGTCATTAACTTCAAAATGCATTTCAGAAACTGACTGTATATGGTGTCGTGTACTTTGGAGTATGTCACCAAGACCAAACACACAAACCTACATGACTAATTCTAATTCATGCATCGTAAATATATGGCTAACATGCAATATACCCAATTATGTACGTACAATCAGCTGCAATTAAATATGTACAATTTCGATCTTCAGTCAATATTAGCCCTATTTCTTGTTTATTTAAGTTCCAAAAAAACTTACGCATATAACGTAAATTCAAATGTGCAGATATTGACGTGATCCAATGTACAGTCAGCGGCATACCTTTAGTTAGTAGCACCACAGTAGTACCTTTGTTACTATGACTTTGTTAACCATGTTTACTCGAAAGTCTTGAGCAATTAAAATAATAAACAAAAATGATGAGATACTAAAGTTCAAAGAGTTTCATGAATCATTCAGATCAAATTCAAAATATTTATTCAGAATTAGGTCCTCACAGATACTTTCTCTCGTCAAAGATTACATTACATTAGAATAATAAATTATTTATGTAATTTAACTTTTTATCTATTTATATTTATAAAAGGAGAAGCTGACTGACTGACTATCAACGCAGGGCCTAAACTATAATGGTAAGAAACTTGAAATTTTGCACAGGGGTACCTTTTATAACATAGGGGAGCACTAAGAAAGGATTTTTCAAAATTCCCACGGGAAAGCGAGATATACGCCAACGAAGTTGCGCGGGTTTCTCTAGTCTATCTATAAAAATGACAAGATATTTATGCCGCTGACTGTACTCTATATCGCAGTTGTATATACATAATATAGGATTGACAATCCTAAATCCATCTTACCGCTGGTTTCAGCCTGTTGTTATCCTGTAATAATGTAATTTGGCAAATGTTAGAATAATGTTAGTAAAGGCTTATTAAGTATAGGCATTTTTAAACATTAAAATAATAAACACCTGCATTCAAAAGCCACTTTTTAATAATTAGCAGTTGTATGTTCTTGTATCCTTTTATGTATGATGATTTTATTTTATAGATATAACAATGTATCCAAAAATAATAATCTTAGATGATTATCAGTTTACCTCTTCAGTAATAACAGGTGTAATGACACTTAATATTGCTAAACCTATTATTAAAAATAATAATGTACAGTCAAGAGCAGGTTGACCTTTACATATTGGACTTTGTACCGTTCTTAAGTTGTAAGTCATAGGAGCCAAAATTGTACAGCTCAACATGCATCTGACTGTAGCTAGCGATGTTTATGAATTTTTGTAAAGTAACAATGATTTTGCAAAAACATTGTCTATAGATCAAAGATATTATTGAACATTATAGAACATTACTATTCTAATACATATTATCTTTAATAATGACACGGTAATTATGTTGTTATTTATTTATGTAAATATGACTAAAGAAAATATATCTATACTAATATTATAAAGCTGAAGAGTTTGTTTGTTTGAATCTAATCTCAAGATCTACGGGTTCGAATTGAAAAAATCTTTTTGTGTTGGATAGTCCATTTGTCGAGGAAGGCTTTAAGCTATTTAATATACTATTTACGCTTCGACCAATAAGAGCGAAGCATCAGTGAAAAATGTAGCAAAAACGGGGAAAATTATTCATATCACAGCTAGTAAATAATATAAAATAAAATATACCTACTAGCATATAGCTAAATGATAGGTAAATAATATAAAATACTAGCACCGGACCAAAAATTGTACTAAAATCAGCATCTTGGTTTATATCAGAAAGAAGAGTGGAAGCCTTTTTGGTCCTATAAAATGTGATTTAATTAGAATAAGTTAGCTTGTAATGTATATTTTATAATAAGTAATGTTGTAAATTAGATATAAGTTATAAGGACTAAATTAAACATTTTTCTTTCTTGCTTTATGAGTCTATCACTTTTGTGGTTTAAGCCTATCATACAGTTCAGCCGAAAACCAGTAGAAGCCAAAAATATATATACAGTTTGACAAAGTCTTCAGGCGTCAAATTGGAGATTTATTCAATCATTATCAGACTTAACAGCATCGAGTACGTAGCTCTTTATCAGTCACAAACCTCGCATACATGGAGTATCCCTGTAGCCTGCTCTACACGGTTTAAATATTGGTCTCATACCAAATCTCAGTTCCAAACCTATATTTTGAACCGTGTAACGTAGGCTTAAGGCGGCTCTCTGACCGCTTCTCGTGGCGGTGCGCTATCGGCTTTATTTATTAAGACTGTGTGTTAGAAGAATTGTGTAATGTTGTATAGACGCAATGAGATCTTGGGTTCATCATAATAATGACCTCTAAACCTCGACAAGGTCAGTAAAGATAAATAAATACGGCGAGACATTCAGCCACACTCGTAATCGCCGTTCGCACTAAAGTACTACAGATAAAACTATTTATTACCTTCTTATCAGGCTCGCCGCTATCAGCCATGGTTTCTTTCAGAAAATTAATAGGTACACAAAGATAACAAAATACAAAATTGATAATTTCACCGAACGAACCAAAGAGTATATAATCACTACGTTATAAGAGTCGGGACTTCCATACAAGCTTTTTGACTTGTTTTGACAGTCAATTCACGCTAAGATCTCGTGCCAACGTACCAACAACAGAGACACAAAAAAAAAGTAATGCCAACTTTCTACAAAAGCATACTAGAGATGTGGTACGTTACAGTACAGAATGTATCGATATCGATAAAAAAAAGCGTGGCGTGGGTACCTTGCAGACAGGTTTTCTTTGACATACAAAAGGAAAATAAAAATCTCTTTACTTAGTTTGGAAATATTGAGTATTATTCAAAATTCAAATACCTACCTAATAATTATAATTATTATTATACAATTTATATCATAACAAAAACGAATAAAGTTACGTTTACAATGTTAGAATTATTTTTTTTGTCATTTTCTAATCTGGTATTCTAGGCGGAGTCTTCAGATGTTGTTAGCTGATCGATCGACACACGTTTTTGCACTGTTCTGTGAGCGAAGGCAATCATCAATCTGAAATAATAAATAAATAGAGATTACTGTTATTAACGTTTGAGTACACACTAATTCAAAAGAGATGAGGGGTATTCAAGTGTTTCTGAAAGAAAACAGCTTATTGAAATGACGTTGATGTGGCTGATTAAATATCATAAATTCAAATTATTATAGTTTACCGCTTACCATGGCGGAGTATGGGCAATGCTTGCTCAGGGCTGGTGATTGCCCAGTCGACGTGTAGCGGGAGCGATGGCGATGTGCTCGACCGCCACAAAGGGAAGATCTTCCGGCCAGGCTGGGCGTTATGCCTGGGGAACCGCGGCTCCGACAATGTATGTGTCGGAGGTTGTATTGTATATATATCTCCATATCGTAGAAACTTCGATAACGTGATTCATGATTCTAAGTGGCGCCGTCATGTGTTCGCATTGTGAACTTTTTCTTCACTCTGTGGTTCTTCTGAATGGCGATAGGTGTCGCCACAGACGTCACATCATTGCTTGCATCTGCAATAGATAAATTTGTAAAATATATACCTACAGGGTGTAATCGTTAAGGGTCAATTCATACTACAGCAGAGTCGAGTCGAGAAGCTCATCGAAGCATCAAATTTCCACGGTTTAACATTGTAGTGAGGGTCATTAGTTGCCATTGCCAGTTTAATTTGCGCGAATGCACGCGCTGTCGCGCGAATGCACGCGCTATTGCGCGAATTTCCAATTAGCATCGGTCAAAAAGATGACTCTACTGTAGTATGAATTCAGACTCGGTCGCCCAGTTACTGTTATGATTAAAATAATAAAACTTCATTTAACATGAACAATCTAATAATGAATTAAACAAATGCAGCCGCAAATATCTCATTTACATTTTATACCCAAATTTACGAAAAAAATTTTTTTATCGATAATTTGGTACGTAGTAAGAACATCCCTATGGCGCACATGATTTTTGGTTATGAATTCTAAGGCAAAGTATTAAAGAGACCAGAACTTCTTCCTAATTACTTAACATCAATATAATAACATGAAAAACTACTTACCGCTTCTCATCTAGTGGGAATTGAGCCAGGAATACACGCTTTTGATTAATTTCCTACCCGATTTTATCCCACATATTTCACAGGTTTTGTAATGCATTTTGCTGTTATGCACGTAAATTATAATAAACCGGTATGCACTTAGTTATATGGGTAGACTCCGAAAACACTAAATACGCACGTGACGTGCAGTAAAATTAGCTAAAACTCACACTAAAACTACGCGTTGTTTACAAATATTCAAGACTGCCCGTCACCATTTTGACTAACAGCAGGGCGAGACAAGGAAGGTTAGACAGGAAGTAAGAGACAAAACATGTCGCCATTAAAATTAGCGTAAACTCCATATATATTTTTTGCAGTACTGAGTTTCGCCAGCCTGGAACGAACTGTGACTTTGACAATCAGATGATAGTCAATATACTTCCTCTTCTTAAAATTTTTGGCAACCTGGTTAATCACTAAAATGAAATGCTATACTGGACGAACGCCAACGCTCCTGGCACGCGCAGTCATGAAAAATTTTTTCAGTTATGCTCATACGTGTATGCTGCGTCACCACATACACATATTGCAAATGGCATGCATTCTAAAGAGAATATTATTATCCGAGGTCTTCGAGGTAACAAAACTAAAATAAGTTCGGTACGCTGAATCATGAAGATTTACTTTTGAGAAATAAATATTGACGACGATATATTTGACGACCTCCGTGGCGTAATGGTTACCACGCCAGACAGCCACCCAGGAAGTCCCGGGTTCGAATCCCGGTCGGGTCATGATGAAAAACGAACTTTTTCTGACTGGCTTCGGGTCTTGAATGTTTATCTATATTATGTATTTGTTATAAAATATAGTATCGTTGAGTTAGTATCTCAATCTGTGTAGTAGGAACGTGGGTGCCCGGGGGGAGGCTTCCCTTTTCAATGTTTTGTGGGTTGCACAAAGGGTATTTGCTGAATACCAAATTATTCAGGTTCATTTGCATTTTTAATCAGTAATCTTCAAATATGAAACACAAGTTCAAAATGGAATTCATTTCAAGCAACCAAAAATTCAACTTCATTTTTGATGCCTTCGTCCAAATAAAAAGCCACATTTATTCTTAATTATTTTTTATTATATTACATATGTTAAACTATAAAACAATATAAACAAAATATACTATATACAAAAAAAAACTTAAATTACACTACTCAAATACAGTGCAGGTAATCAATGAGTAGAAAAATATTATGTACATTATACTTATTCGCTATGATATAAAAAAACGACCGCAAAACCAAATATAAATAACAAAAGGCATTGCAATGGTGACGGCCAAACTTAAATTAAGTCTAAGTGGTTTCTTTTGAGTCATATGTTAGATTTAGGTAAGCTTCATTGTCAGAGGTCCAAATGTAGCTAGTAGATCACTACAGACGAACCATATCTGCTCATGCGGAGTGCCTACAAACATTACACAAGACAACACGACACAAACTACATTCACGTTTACAGACACCCCGAAAACTTACCCAACTCAATTTGATTTCTCAATAGAATCCACATAATAATCATCATTTTACTAGAGGAAATACCTAACAGCCCGTATTGTCTAATTCCACAAGTAAAAGTCTCGAGCCTTCAAGACGAGATGGGGTTGCTCATAAGCACATAGGAAACAACTGGCAATTGAAATAAGGACTTGGATCTGTTGACTATTGTCTACAACTTTAAGTCATCGCTCTGGGTATATAGCCTGTAATATTAAGGGCCTATGGAGTGCGATGCGATTAGAGTGCGAGGATGGTCCGCGATGGATTGTCAAATGTATTAAATCCACGAAGCGCGTTTGGTGGACACGCGTTCGCCACCATTTGACAATCCGTCGTTGAGCGTCCGGCACCCGTTGCGGAATCCGCATCACACTGCATAGGCTCTTACACATTGACTGTGGATAGATGATACGCGAAATAGCGAAAACGTCATGCGAAATCGAGTACCGCGTGACGGAAAATGATGAAACGTCACGCAGAACGACGGTCACGCAAAACGACGAAACGTCAAGCAGAACTACTTTGGGTCACGCAGAACGGCGTAACGTCACGTCGCGCAAAACGGCGTAACGTCACGTCGCGCAAAACGGCGTAACGTCACGTCGCGCAAAACGGCGTAACGTCACGTCGCGCAAAACGGCGTAACGTCACGCAAAACGGCGAAACGCTCGCGAAGATGGACATCGCGTGTACAATATGTACTATTTGAAAATAACACTAGATAGCCATTATAGCACACGCGTACAAGATTTTCATTCATAATAGTTCTATAGAACGATTCTATGACAGAATTAGTATAGAATTATTGTTCTCACTAGCCAGACCATGACAACTTACTAGTAAGATCAAAAACTCTATAATTTTATCATAGAACTGGTCAATAGCATTACTGAGAATGTAATACTCGAAAGCCCTGTTCTACACGCCAAGTGGATTTCAAATAGTACACGTATCTATCCAAAACCAACATGTTAGCGCCGCTTCACACATGGCGTAACATGTCTTTACTGTATGCAAAGACGCTAGGCACAAGTCGCGCTACCGCGATGACTCATCGCACGCTCTCCACTACTACGCCTACACTACGCCATGTGTGAAGGAGCTCTTAATGTTAAATTAATATTAAAATTGGAATTAGATTACATCGCACCTTGCTCCCACATGTTTTAACCAGGTGACACCAACTGCGGTCAAAATCAAACCTCTCAGTCGATCTGAACTGCATCAACAACCAGTCCAGACCAGACTTGGAGCTCGTCTATGACCACTATCGGTGTATCCTGGAAAAACTTGAAAGTGTGATATAAGTTATTTCTTTTTTTAAATATTAATCCATATATTAAATGCGAAATTCCTCAGCAATGATATTCTAAACGCCGTTGGTCGATTACAGCGTCACGCCACTAACGCCGTATGTGAAAGCTTAGAGACAGCGCACACGGGTGGCGGCGAAGAGACTCACGCAACGTCAATTGAAATTCGACGTTAGTAATTTAAAATAGGCATAAAAAAACTCTCGGGACGTCATAAGAGAGCCACTGGACATCACTTGGTGACCCGAAGGTATTTTTACCTATTTCATGTGTGAAATAACAAAAGTAGAATTTCAATTGAGGTGCCTCGTAGGCATTCAGAGTCGCGGGACTGCCCGCAGAGACACTCCAAGGCGACCCATAGCGATTGAGGCGCGCCGAGGCGCTATTCACCGCCTCTCCGGTGTGCGTTGACCTTTACTATAGATGTTAGATAGATTCAGAAGTAAACGCATAAAGATACGTTTCTGCTAAAACTTAGAACGGTAATAGGAAATCACAGCCTCACTTTTTCACATTTAAATCGCTGAACCGAGATGTTTGATTCGCATGAGCAAGCCATAGACACCAATAAACGGGATACACAAAATTATAGACAATTACCAACTTAGACCTAGGTGTTATACAGTCAGTGTTTAGTGCAATTGCAACTGCTTGGTTATTTCAAATGCTAGTCACATGGTCGTAGAGCTTATATTAAATAAAATTACAAACTTATATAACAAAAATAAATACGTAATAGGGGGGTATTATAATATTTTGGAATAATTTACTAACAATTTTTAATTCTTATACCTATATTTTTCTTCTTTACTTTGGCTCGGAGCCGGTGTTGCCTCGTCTCAGTCAGACGTCCACTGAAAATAAAAATAAAAAACAATATTATAAAAACTTAACTCTTCTTCTTCCTAGCGTTACCTTTTTTTTTTTACCTACACAATCTGTAAGCACTGAAAGCCTTTACTTGTTAGTTTATTCTATGTTTTTAACAAACAAGTATTGAACATTTTTACTGCATTTCTATTGGTCTAATAATCCATGTAATAATTGTTATTAGCATAGGTTATGTTGTCAATGTCAGTGTAATAATTGTTACCATTTTTATTTTATCATTTTAATATTGTTTTAATTTATTTATTTACATTCTATGTATTCATTTATGTAATAAAAACATTTATGAATTGAGTAAATTTTTCTTAAACTGTGATTATTTACTTCCAAGAATAAAGAACTCATAAAATAGCATAATTATCATATCTACTTTGTGATTAATTTGTTTACCCTTAAAGCAGGTCCGCCATCCTTACGCAGCTCCTGCTCCCTACGTTCCATCTCCTCAGCCTTCTCCTGATTCCTCCTCACTCGTTCAGGATCTTTCACTCCTCGAGCTGCCTGCTCAGCCTGTCGGCGCTCGGCAGCCTCCACTTGTTGGCGACGCCTCGTTTCCTAATAAATTAATAAAATGAAATATATTTATTTCAGGTAACCAAGACCAATTAAAATTACACATTGATTATTATTACACATACACAATTATATATAACGAAAGATTACTGTTGTAATCTTCAAATTTAATTACAAATAAATAATAATAGAAAAATAATAATAATAGGTACTAATGCAATTTAATAATGTGCATCCTGGATAGACTTATAAAGTATAGTAAGATATGAAATGTTGCGTAAAACAACAAAGGCAACTAAATTCTCCTAATTTGAGTAACAAAGCTAATAAGTCGACTCTCTGACCCTAATACATAAATACGTTCTAATTTCTACCTAGAACTACCTGTAGAATATTTTTTACAGTTTTGTTTCCTGTCAATTCAAGACTAGACTAGGCTATTGAATATGCCTAGCAAACAAAGAACAGAGGAAAACCGCTAGCAACCAATTAGTTCTAATAAAACTGTAATATAAGATGACAAAATGGATCATGTTAGATTATCAAAAACTTACAGCATCAGGAGTCATAACATCGTTAGCAGAAGGTCTGCAACAAGATGTGAAAATCCCCATTTTCACGAAAAATAAAACAGCCTTTCAATGAAAAAAATGCACATCAAAATTTACTCTAAATAAATATAAACTGAAAATCTCCCATTCTTCAGACTTTTTGTTTTGATTGTCAAATTTGAATCATGTCATGTCTATATGAAAATCCAAATACTGTAGTGATGTGATGTCGTTATCTATAAACCTATTTTTGTTATCTCGATTATAAAAAAATATAGAAATATCAAAAGCTACTATTCTATTAAATCAAAATTACTACATTTTTGATAGAAAGCTCCGCCTAATTTAATAATTTCTCCACCCATTTCCACATATCCCGATCAATAGTTTAGCGCTTGCGCAATAGTCGTTACCCTGTTGGTTTACGCAAGTATAAGTACCTATGATGGATTGACTTTGATAAAATTACAAGACAAAAAGACAGCTGAATGATTTTTAATAGGTAATAGAGTAGAAAACCTGTGTTGAAAAATTTATAGGTGAACATTACTTTTCGGGTATTTAAGTTACAGTTCTATAACTATTTAAAGCTACCGACTGGCACAGATATTATAGTTTTTTATGTTTGCAAACGCGAATAATTACATTATTAGTAATGAGAGCAATAACAAACTAATCTAACCATCGTCATTGTTTTATAATATGTTTAGATTTAGATACAGACAAAGACAAACACAAGGATACAATGTTGGTTAGGATATTGCAATTTGAACATTTTGTATTTTTTCAGAAAGCAAAAAGCTGCAGATTGAAATTAGAAATTAAATAATTAATGTATCTTAAGAGTGCTTATAAGCTTTGTATAGCCCATAGATGTGAAGGATCATAGGAAGGAAAGAGAAGGTAAAACAGTAATACAATGAACATCAAACATCCAACATTCAAATTTAATTAGGCATGCTCCATTAACTTACTGAAGTAGGTACTTTAGATCCACAATAAAAAAATAATTTAGCGCACTAACCATTCGATATCCAAAAATAGAATAAAGATTAGCCATGTCCAAAGGGAAAATAAGTGACGATGGATAAATAATAAGTCAAAGAAATCTGTTTTTAACGGTAAGGTAAATGATGTCAAACCAATCACAACAAGAACTAAATCAGAAATGCAGTGAGTTACGCAACTGAACCAATAAAAAGTACCTAACCAATCAATAACCCATTTGACTAGCGCAGGTGCAGTAGGCAGTATATCAAAATTCATTGACCTCTGTTGTTCATTTCCTGTTTGCATTTCCTAGGCGATTGACATACTTTTAGTATTGTTACAATATTGTCAAAAGTGCCTAACTACGACTTCAACTTCAGTTAAAATTATATTTTATTTTCTCTTAGCACAATACCAAGAAATTACTAATATAGGTAATTTAAAATAACATTTCGTTATTTATATGACTTAGTATGTTATCGAACATCCGGATGAACATCAATACTGCAATTTGCAGAAGTGCAACACTACCCTCATAAATTTCAAAATATCTACATGTAATTTCTCGACAGCCGTAAAGGGCAAGGGCCTATAAAGGGTATTATCCATCATGTATGTAGATGGTGAAATAAAAAAAACCGGGCAGGTATTTGCTGTCCTTTGCTTGCTTTCCGTTGAGTCCAATATCCAATTCTATCATATTTGTAAGTTTTCATCTTTCATCAAATAAATTTTATTTTATCAGTTCGTCGGCTATTACTAGGTAACTAGTAGAGCCTACTTAATAGTTATAGTTTTCATTGAAGTTTCAGCATATGGACTATTACCATGATTTTTTTAAAATTTCTAAACATAAGACTTTCGGAGATAGATGTATAGATATTGGACCAACAACGTGCAAAACGAAAATTAACACGATAAATGTAAATAATGATAAATGTAAACGAGAAATGATCTTTCCACACCCTCAATGTTTTGAAAAGACCTATCAAACTATGCCCCACAACAAGGGGTGGGCGCGAAAAAAAAATCATTTCTACTTTACATATAGAGGAGTTAAAAAAAAAAGTTATTTTTCAAAATTTTGTCCCAGCACTTTGTTGGCATTGTTAATATGTGTATGCATAATGCATACCTATGTATGTATACACATATTAACAATGCCAACAAATCTGTAATTTGGTAGGTATGTACCAAATTGCAGCTTTCTAGCATTAAGCGTCTAGGCGCTAGACCGCGGACAGACAGAGAGACATGGCGAAACTAAAACAAAAACGGATTATTCAACAATAACAAATCAATGTAAAGTAAAAAAAATAGCTGAGAATTTTGTTAACCTCTGGTTGTTCATATTGTTTACACCTATAAGTGCTGTGTTTAAAACACTTAAACAGTAAAATATAAATAAATATAATGGTTATTGTCTTTAATTTAACCCTGGCTCTACCCCCTCGCGAAGTTGAGCAAAAACGTAATGGGATTTTCGTCTCAACTTGCTGTTTTCATTTGTCTTCTAACATGTTTGGGTCAACTTCACAAGAGTAAGGGGCCGGGATAACAAATAGTCATAAGGGAAAAAGATATTTAACACCGGTTACTTTGGCTCAACGCGACCCTCGATGACCGGCGACAGCGTACCGGGAAGCGCAGCGTAGGACGCCCGCCTACAAGGCCTACAAGACAACCTAAAGAAAGACGGAGGAAGCCGCTGGCAGCTGCCAGCAGGTCGCATTGTAAACGTTTAGAGAAGGCCTATGTCCAGCAGTAGACTTCTTGTGGCTGAGATGATGATGAATTTTGCACAAAGTCTAGTACCTATGTACTTATAAATTTAATAATAGTATTCTTTGGTTTTCTACGAAACGTCATCTATAGTGGATATCAACCCTAATTTTGTCATGAGTTTGTATTCGGATAAAAACTAAAAAATACTTGTAAAATATTTTAACATTAACATTACATTATAATGTATTATGTATTATGTAATTTTAATGTAAATGATTTTACACTTTATTAATCAGATAATTATTAAATCGATCGATTTAACTATTTTTTCTAAATCGTGACATTCGCAATCGAATCGACCGAACGTGATGTCCCTGTGGGTCGTGGGTGGACAACACTAACGCAAAGTACTTTTTTGGACGGTCGAAAATTTACAAAAAATTGCAGAATTTGTGCTTCTAAAATGTTATCCCGAGCTGCTTTGCGTTCAGGTACGTTAAATAAAGATATCTTTGCAATTAATATAATGCGTAATATTAAAAAAATATTATTTCATTAAAGTTAACCTCATCGCTAAAGTTTATGTAATCGCATATCTGACAAGAAGGGTTGTCTGTATTCCAAAAAAACATTAAATTCTCGTTTTCTCCCACTCTTTAAAATTTTAAAAGAATTTAGAGAGGTAGAATCTGAACTATTCTAAATTTAAAACGCGTCCAACGATAAATAAAATCTTTCCGATATTTATTTTATATGAGATTTATGGTTAAGACAGTGGTTGGTATGAAATATTTTAAGATCCTCTATGTAATTCCTGATAACTTTTAGTTGCTTGTATGTCATCAATTTTAAATGTGTAGGTAATTAACCAGTCATAAATTTAGAGACAATCATTGCAAAGTACTTAGCTACTCAGATCTTTATGGTAGTATTCTGTAGTGGAAACAAATGAATATCATTTTTATATAGATTGAGACTAGTGAAACCCGCGCAACTTCGTTTGCACAGCAAGTACAACAACAGAACAAGTTTACAGATAATATATCTAAACACAAGCGAGTTATGTTAATACTGTAAAGTCGCCTGAAGGATAGCAGGACCATCTTTAGGATGATTTTTGGTTGCAACATCCAAAATCCTAGTGGACACATGTGGCTCTAATAAAAAAAACCCTGTTTGGTAACAAAGAAAAGGACGGAGCTGACAAAAGATCCGCTTACAAGATGTGCAAGTGATTTTTTTCTAAAATGGTCCTCCTATCTTCGAGGCCACCATACATTATATTTTATGAATAATAAAATATAGTTACCTAAACATAAGACGCGCAATCTATATCATATTTTTGGCCAAATACTACGGGAATCGCGTACTTTTCTCGGGATAAAAAGTACCCTATGTGTTAATTCAAGGTATCAGCTACCTACATAGCAAGTATCACAAAAATTGGCCCAGCCATTTGAGCGTGAAAAATAACATACATATTCACACACTTTCGCCTTTATAATATTAGTAGGATTTCATTCAATTAATAATAATTTATTACAGAAAAACACTACAAACTTAAAATAACATAAGAAATCAAAATAATATGCAACACTAAAAATTTAAACTAAATAATAAATTTTAAAAAAAGCAATAAACACAAGAAAGCCTAAAAAAGAAACTCAAAATAACTCTCCCCTAAAAATCAAAGAGACCACCCCTAAGCGCACCTGACTCAAACCTCCCCATGACGCGCAGCGTTCCCTCGTTGTATTGCCAGTGAGATGTGTTGAACGAGGATGACCCAGAACGGGAGTCACATCCACGCTCCCGGAGATGTCGGCCAATGTTGTATGAGTCGTCTTGTTTTACCAGGGACCACCCATTTCCATGGCAAAAGGCACAAAAATATACTCCTTCAGCTCCGCGTATTTGGTCGTTTTCTGTATAGCGGCGTTCTAAAGCGGAGCCCGACTGCCGCATAATACGTGAGGCATGAGATGCAGAAAATGAGTTGACACAAGTTGCATCCCAATCGAAAAATAATACGTGAGGCATGAGATGCAGAAAATGAGTTGACACAAGTTGCATCCCAATCGAAAAATAATACGTGAGGCATGAGATGCAGAAAATGAGTTGACACAAGTTGCATTCCAATCGAAAAATAATACGTGAGGCATGAGATGCAGAAAATGAGTTGACACAAGTTGCATCCCAATCGAAAAATAATACGTGAGGCATGAGATGCAGAAAATGAGTTGACACAAGTTGCATCCCAATCGAAAAATAATACGTGAGGCATGAGATGCAGAAAATGAGTTGACACAAGTTGCATCCCAATCGAAAAATAATACGTGAGGCATGAGATGCAGAAAATGAGTTGACACAAGTTGCATCCCAATCGAAAAATAATACGTGAGGCATGAGATGCAGAAAATGAGTTGACACAAGTTGCATCCCAATCGAAAAATAATACGTGAGGCATGAGATGCAGAAAATGAGTTGACACAAGTTGCATCCCAATCGAAAAAACGAAAAAAACAAAATGAATACTTTGTAATTTCGTATTGAAAAATACCTCTTGTAACGGTTGCCTTGAAATAAAATGCTTTCAGCAAAAACTTTGGTCAGACAATCACTTTAGGGTTTGAGACAGCTTAGGGGTTGACTTTTATCTATTTTATCTCAGTTAGTTATCAGTAAGCTTAGGGGCAAGAAAAAAAAAAGTATTTTTTTTTCATTTGTTGTGTTGTAAAAACTTGAGCTTCACCTGAAAACATACTGGGATTCAAGGTTTTCTGCGTCTATTTTTATATGTTATTAATAAGTTATAGAAAAACAGCATTATGCTGATAAGCATATTCTAACTTTAATGAATAATAATGAAATATAATAACATTTCAGTTGCGCTGAATAAGGCCGCGCCTACGGCGTTGGTGGCGGCGCGTGGCACATCCACCGAGGTGTCAGGAGCACGCGATGAGACAAACTTCCCCCGCCCCGTCCGGGCTGCGGAACCTGGCAAAGTCAGGATGGGCTTCATTCCTGAAGAATGGTAAGCTAATTAAAATATAACATAAGTCAGTATCATCATCTAAATACAAAAATCAAGACATAAAATCTGACTATGGCTGTATGGCAGATAAAATCTAAGATAAAAAATAAATTCATTATCATTATCAACCCTCATTGACCCACTGCTGGCTATAAGCCTCCTTGTCTATGCCAACTTTCTGTAAATATATAAAATAAAATACAATCATTTATTTTGCTAGAAGATTTAAGGACATACTTTTGCCAATATTTTTTTATCCTACTAGTTGCTAATAGGATAAAAAAATACTTCCAACGTGAATGGCCTGTATGACAAGCCATCCCAATCAATCCAGTTTCTGTTTTCAATCAAAATACACATACTATTGAATCTTTGTCGAAACTCTAATCATATGGCACCTAGGACCAAGTATAAGAATGGACGGATTGTATTTTAGACGAAAGAAATACATGGGTATTGTCTTTCACACTAATATGTGCCGTCTTAAGTAAAAAAGAGATAGATATATCATTGTCTATAACGTCTTTTGTGCTCATGAAGCCAGTATGCTATATAAACTTTTGTTTTTTTATATAGGATCACTAGAGATGTGCCGTGTCTTTATCGACTAATATCGATTTAATATTTAATGATCATTTTAAGATCTGAGAACACTTGACAAATCAAATGATTAAAGACAGAAACAGATGCATAATCCCCTAGTTTCCCTATCGGGGTGAGTAGAACCATAAGTCATTTAGTCAAACCACAGCAACCTGATATTCGTTCCAAGATTACCAATGACGAACATTCCTATCGTTATCCCCCATAGACAGTCCGATGTTGGAGTGGGTATGATCACGTCGGCTTTTACGACATACCCTGGGAAGATAAGCAGCTCAAAGGGTTGGTCTATGTTTTTTATTCAGTCCCAGTCCAGCTATAAATCAATATTGCTGACAGAAATATTCTTTAACAATTAAATACACACTATCGACACCTATCGATAGGAATGTCAAATACTCATCTATCAGTAACTTTAGGTATTTATGTTTTTTTTTAAATATGCCAAATAAAAAGATTACCTACACTCAATGCGGGTGAAGAATAAATAAAGCAAATAGGTACTTATAAGGTTTTTATTCAAAATATTTAAATTAAATAAAATCATACATCATAATCATGATCATTTTGTAATCATTATACACACATGTAATAATAATTATAATATCTAATAGGAATTGTTAAATAATCCGTATAATGTCACCAATTTAACAATTCTTATTTTAAAAAAATCAACTAGGGATCAAAAAACAATAAACAAAGACTTACAGGAATTTACTTAAAGTGCTTGATGCTTAGTTATTTACTGCATCTACTGACCACTAAATAAGACTAGTTTATTAAAATGATTTCTAATATGTTTATGATTAAACGTCACATAATACTCCGTAGCGTGTTCATCTAAATTACCTGCCCGATAGCAAGATACATCGAAATGTAATGAGCACAGGCGAGAATATGGCGAAGGTGTCCAATTATCTCGTTTTATGTTCTTAATCCACTTGTTTCTTATATTAGTGTCAGGAAACCTGAAAAACACAAGATCTATATTACTTTGATTACTCTTATCTAACTAACCCTCATCCCAATGGGCAAGAGAACTAGGAATAAATTAAACCTTAATAAAAACGCATACAATTTATTATTTTATCGATACAATGTGACAACTCTACTTACAATATTTAAGGTACATCATCTGTCAAAGCTCAATAAACGTAATGTATAAAATCAAATCTTTGTATAAAAGTAATGGGTTTGTTGAAATTATGCGTCTGCATCGTCTTTAGGGTTCAATTAACTTTACAAAAACCGATCATGTAATGTATTTCCTGCACAAAAAATATAAATCATGTAGTCGATAACTTACCTATGAAAAGATATCCTTTGATCGCTTTCCGTTGTAACACCCATTCTACTCTTACAACCAATGGCTACGCAAGCTATGGTTCAAAACGAAAATCCGTATCACAATTTTTCTTTATAAAAAGTCCAATTATCACCTCAAAACACAAAAAATCCAACACGAGCTTTGATATCCAAGCGGCTACCAAATGTCTCAAAAGTTGACACGCTGACGTTCTAGACGGTGATGTTTGTCTATGTTTGTTTCTTTTTTTCACACTGAATGTTGCTATAAGCAAGACAGAGAGCAAAGACAGTTTCATTGTCGTTCTAAAATTTAATCTGTCCATTCTTATACTTGGTCCTAGTATGGCACAAACAAACTCTTTTTTTAATTTTTATGCTCCGAACATGGTTTTCTACTCTAGTTTGTCTTGACATTTCACTAGATTTAGTTTACAGAAACAACATAATATCACTGAACATAAGAAGACGTAATCATTAAGTATATTCGGAATCTGCCGGGCTTTTGTAGTAGCCCTAACGATTTCACATTATCTCTTATAACCTACTTTCCCACACGTATATTATTATTTAAAATGCGCAGAGCTTGTTTTATTATGATTCTAGGTTCCAGTTCTTCCATTCAAAGACCGGCGTGACTGGTCCATACACATTTGGTGTCGGTCTCACAACATACATGTTCAGCAAGGAGATCTATGTCATGGAGCACGAGTACTACACTGGTCTTTCAATCTTGATTATGGTCTGGTACGCCACCAAGAAGTTTGGGCCAACCATTGCTAAATGGCTCGATAAGGAAGTTGATGTAAGTATTTTTTTCATGCGTTGTAGCAGTATTTTTAGTACATAAATGATGCTAAGCACAGAGAAGGTCGAGATAACGAAACCCTTCCAAACATCAGCTAGATAGATAGAATACGATTTATTTGCAAAACACAAAGAAATGATACAGTAAATGGTACAAAGCTAAAGGTACAGAGTTTATGCAACAAGGCGGCCTTATTGCTGAAAGCAATCTTTTCAAGGCAACATTAATTACGGTAACGAATTTCAGCATGGAGTGGGCAGGACCAGCAAGATACAATTATCAGCAGGACATATCGATACATATACCTACTAAATACATACACAAGTAGATTTAGTATTACATACTTACTAATAAATACATATTATGTATACTAGGGTCGACGTTGCGTAACATGCGTGTTCGTTTTAGAGTGCCACACACAGCGAAGCCATCGAGCTCCTTAACCCTTACCATGCGACCCCATAATTGCTTTGCCGCTATCTGTATACTGAGGCCTGTAAACCAGGTCTAGTCTCTTTTTATCTATGGTAAACGAGTTACGAGAGAGAGAGAGAGAGATTTTATGAAGACGTGTTTATACGCCCATTGTATGAGAAAAGGTTTTCAGTTAGACGTGTTAACACGCCAGCCGCATTGAAAGGATTAATTATGTACTACATTATATTACAGGATATCCAATCAGAGTGGGACGCTGGTCGCAACAACGCTATCAACGACTACGAGGCGGCAATCAAAGAGGAGAAGACGGCGCAGTGGCGCGCCCAAGGCCAGGAGCTGCTCATCGCCGCCAAGAAGGAGAACGTGCTGCTGCAGCTCGAGGCCGCTTACAGGGAACGAATGATGAAGGCATACACTGAGGTGGGTTTGCACTTATGCACAGTCAACCAAGGGGGGGGGGGGGGGGTCAGCCCATTCCTTTGTTGACTGGATGAAAGAGCTGTCCTGGGCTGTAAATGTGGCACACATATTTGACACGGCGCTTTTGTAATTTATGTGCTGAAGTTTACGACAAATAAATGGTTTTCTATTTTAAATATTATTCCAATTTTCTAAATACTGCTTACATTGGATTTACTCGAAAAACTTACTTATCAATAGTATTATTTTATGTAATTAATTACAAAGTACTGTATACATTATTAGTATTCAGAAAATCGTCTTGTTTTATTTCCGTACGTAGTAGATACGTATGGATGTTTTCTATGCATAATAAGTATTTAAGTATGTGTTTTATCAACAAGGTTTACTAAGTTTGGACTTTGATAATTGTGAGATTCGTAAAAAAATGTGTACATCTTATACCTTAATGCTTGCTGTGCAAGCAAGCCTATTGAAAGTACCGCCCGACAACGCCATAAAATCAGAACACTAAAAACTAACAACTCACATTGCAGGTGAAACGTCGCCTCGACTACCAACTGGAGAAGACCAATCTCGAGCGTCGTATCTCCCAGAAGCACATGGTCGAATGGATCGTAGCCAACGTGACCAAGGCCATCACCCCCGACCAGGAGAAGCAGACCCTGGACCGCTGCATCGCCGATTTGGGCGCAATCGCCGCAAGAAAGTAGAGAAAATAGTTATTTATAACAATGTATAATGTAATATAATAAATCAGTTCCACGTTTTGTTTGACTTTTTATTTTGTAATGACAATCTGTCTCATATTACTTCAAAATTCGTCCGTGGATATCATGTATATCAGTAAAATACTCGATGGTATCTCACTATCGAGTATTTTACGATGAAATATATGTATGCAGAACATTTGAGCACTTCTATACGTGCGTTCGTACGAATAAGCCTGTTCGCACACAAGGCGACGCAAGTCTCCGATACTCTGAGATATTAGTATCCAAGCGACTACCGCCATACAAGTCCATCGAGATTCGTACGTACACTTGCGCCGTTGGATGCTAAAATCGACGAGTATCGGAGACTTGCGTCGCCTTGTGTGCGAACGGGCTTACAGTCAGATGCAGAAAACACTTTACCCTCATTCAATGAAATTCATCGAATACTAGACGAAAACAAAATGTTATTTTTTTAATTTTCGTTTAAATAGATTGAGTATTACATGAGATAACTTGAATCTGTGTTTCCAAGGCATTTTCACGTAAGGCAATTTGAATTAAAGTCGCGGGACGGCTTTAATTGAACTTGAACAAGTGACGACCGCATTGTTTGTCTCCCTCCGCATCGCACGAGTTCGTGAAAAGGCTCATAAATGTTACACCAATATTTTCGTTGGTTTGCACAATCAAGTTGTAATAAAACTGCAAGCATCGACGTTTGGTGAGGTTTAAAAATAAAGAAATAAAACTATTGAAATTGTTACAATATGTTTAATACAATACAATAGTAAGCTGGACAACAGTTTACAGTTTAGTCAGTTAGCGGGCGAGGCCCGTAGTTAAAGCTTTCCTTAATTATTGCACCAAATGCCACGAAGCGTACCACGAACAAATAACCATTTAATCCTATCCCCTTTGGAATAAATTCTATCCCAATAACAATTTCTTTTACAATTGATAACCGCATGACAAATACAGTAAAATTATGCTAGGTGTAGCTATGCTAAGTAATTTAAGCATTACATGTTGTC
This sequence comes from Endotricha flammealis, assembly GCA_905163395.2. Classification (NCBI taxonomy): domain Eukaryota; kingdom Metazoa; phylum Arthropoda; class Insecta; order Lepidoptera; family Pyralidae; genus Endotricha; species Endotricha flammealis. Next base: position 13,969,122 of record LR990868.1, on the reverse strand, counting down.
TAGACACAAAAATAACCGCTATTCGAACTAAATTAAATTCCGTTCTTAGTCTGCACTAGTGTTGCTATGTAGTAAAAAGTTTACGAACTATGTAACGATATTAAACGCATCTCTTGCAACACCATGTTTTGTGTTGCCAACTTAAAAAAATGTACAGAGAATATTGCACTAGATAGGTATTTTTTTTTTTTAAATGTGCATAATTCTTGAATAGATTAATTTGGGTTGTTCATGGTGGCCTCGTGAAGGTACTCATATATTTAAGTAAGGGACAGGTTTTAGAGAACGCAAAATCCAGAAGGCTGTACCGAATCTCGACCATACACTTATATTACGTTCCAATATACATGGCACAAGATTTCCAATAAAATTCAATGCGAATAGATGAACGAATCCCTCATACCTTACTATGTTAACATAAAGAATTTGTGATGAATTTATATTCATTTCGTATCGATTTATATGTTAGTCAGATTGTGTGGACTTTTTGTCCCAAGTATGGTGATGATGAATGAGTTACAGCCTCTGAAGTTACAAGTCGAGTGGACCCTCTAGAACTTACGTTTCCCTTTAGAATGTAGCTGTCATTAAAATATGGACATTTCGACCACAAAAACTATCAATTGCACGCAACAAAATTCTAACATAATACATTATATACCGGATGAAATTGTAAGTCGTCTGGACAAAAATGGAGAGTATCAAAAATCGAATGGGATCTATCGATTACCATGAGAGTATCAAACATAGAAGGTTAGTGTCGCTTTTGTGGTTGAAACGCGGCTATTACTATTTCGTTAATCTATGATATATTTTATACATTTTTTTTTTCAGAAGACATTGAGATTCTCTTAATTTGTGATAGAGAAGAGCGCCATTATTAATTGCTTTTTTAAAATACAATTCATAACTTGTGTAAAAGACAGCGAAGGACCACGAAATAAAGAAATTTTGACTTTCGTCCTTTACAACGTTTAATGTATATTTTTTTATTTTATTGGTTTTTATAAGAAAAAACTATTTATTCTCTAAATAAGCACAAATTAAGAGCACTCCAATATTCCTAATAGCACCTATAGTGGTACCGGTCCTCACAACACAATACTGTTACCGACTGCTTATGCCTAACACACGATATATGTAATTTAACAGCTCCGATAGGCCATCCCTAGACCATAAAAACATCAGTGAGTTGGCTACTCGTTCAGTTTTTATTTCGTAGTACATCCAGATATACATTTGTTTTTTTAGCCAAACAAGTTGATCCCACCTGAGTCCAGAAGGGAGACACATCGGCACCGCGGACAGGGAGCGCAGTCACCGATCAGTCTCACATTATCGGCCTATATTTACCTAATAGTAGGTACCACTAGTCAAATTACTGGCCTATCTCTTCATATGCAGCCAAAAAACCGCCATCCCAAGATTATATAGGTACGCCAAATATAATCATAGTGATGTCCCATCGTGTAAAGGAGCTATAAACAGAGAAAGCGTGTATTCTTTTTTTTAACGACATCTTTTTTTTTGTTCTGTGCCAATCAATGTTGCCATATAATAATGATGGCAATTGTCGATAAAAAAAGTGTAATTTCTATACAATAATATATTCCTGTAGGTACATAGAAAGCTGACAGACTACGATACGAAGTTGCAACATTGTAACTTATTTTCAAAATAATCTGACAAAGTTTTGCATAAATTGATAATTAATAAAATAAGTAACAATATGTTCAATAATAGTAGTTTACTTACTATTATAATAAATCCAAAATTTCGTAATTTATCCAAAATTTCCGATATTTTTAAAATAATTTACAATGTGACTAGGTACGTAATGATTATGTTAGCTAAATATTTTTAAATAAATTGTAAACGCGATATCAAAAAACGCTGTGCACAAATTATGTGATTAGCTTAGCAAAAAATGCGTAAAAAACCATTACAACTGTATAAAAATATAGTTTTTTCATCTCTTCTAAAATTAACTTACAAGTCGCGAGAATTAGAACGAAATATGTAGTTAGAAATCTCGCAACTGAAATACATAATATATAATTTCAAAACGTGCGTACTACATTATATTTTATGAGATGTGGCATTCGATTATCCATATATTATGCATTTGTAACCTCCATTTCGACTAGCTAAATTGATCTGTTTGGAAATGAAAATGTTAGTATTTATTGGTACCTATCATGTGAACATAATTATTTAAGTTAAAATTTTTAAAATCATATAATTATAAAACAAATTTAAGAACGTATTGCGGTATTTTATTCGATATTTAACTTATGGCCCTTCGATCCGGATAATTTATTTCTTTTATATGGCAACTTCAAACACAACGAATTTTGATATAAATTTATGCCATTTCATTCGTCATCGAATGCCACGTCCCAAGAGTAAACTAACACTTAACGTAATTGAAAATAAAATAGTAACGAAAATATACAAATTAATTAGTATTTGGTTTCTAGTCGTATTTCAACACGTTTTTGTTAATATATCAAATTCATCGTTACATTCATTTTTAATTAATCAAAAAAGAAATATAACAAGCAAAAATATTATAACACTTTCATTAAAGCCTTATCATAAATACTTTTATTTTATTTTAATACATTATATTCCATTTATGCCGAACCGAGTTTATTAGAACCATCATCGGTCGACGTTAATGAGCTGTACTTTGGTGAGTCGGTATAATGTTCAAAATATGTTTGCCGAATCAAATGTGCCGACCTGACTGTGTGGCAACCCTATGGTTCGGCACTAATGCGAGAAACAACAGATGTCATCGCGCGACATGCCGAATATGAATCGTGTTCATATAAACCAAATTGAATAGTCGTGTTTAAGCCGCACTTTTCTGTGTGTTTCACGCTTAAGAGACAACAATAAAAATTCGGAAAATGTACGACATTTTAACTAGGCTAGTATCTATAGCACCTTTGTAAAATTTGTGCTAAAGGCAATGACTGAAATGATAAATCAAATTGCATTCTGCACAAAGTTAGTCTTTTTTGTTACAAGACAGTAAAATGTTTATATTTTATTAAATCGTAGAAAAAGTATGGCACTATAGACAAGTGTATAATTTTTTTTTTGTAATAAATAACAAATTGACATATTATTTTGTTATTTTATAAAAAATCGAAGCTGTCGAATACTAACTTTGAATTAAAAAGAATAACAACAAAACATAAGAACTAAGTAAAGCTTAAATAATCTAAAGAAAATGAAAAATAAATACCTTATCTTATAAGGCCTTACATTAAAAAAAGAAAAAAAATATCGAAAAATAAAGATAAAACAAAACCTTATACTTAAAGTAAATAATTCAATACAACCTGCTTGGAAGAAATCAAATATTGTGATTATGACGTATTCGTAGCAACCATACACAATGTAGGGGCGTCGCTTTACAGAAATATAGAGAAAAATGGAAAATTGCCGAAACTATTTTTTAGTCCCGGATCGAGCTGAAAAACGAAATGCGCTGTAACGATAACTTATGCGCAAAATAAACGATACTGTTACCTATGGTAGACCTCTTAGGGTTGCTTACATAATGGAGTCGGTATTATTCGGCACAGCCGAACGATAAAATCGAATATACGGCGAATATAAGGCGCAGGACAGACCAAAGTGGAGAATCTTATTATCGGAGGCCAAAACCCACTTTGGGTTCTCGCGCCAACCTAGTAAGTTTCCAAATGTGATCAGAGGGCCTATCCTCGTAACAAAAACAGTAGAAATCTAGTATCAATCTCAAGCGCTATGTTGCTCACTTCAAATATAAAATCGAGACTAGATTTTAACTATTATTACAAGAATAGACCCGCAGTTGCGACCAACCGTCTCTGGAACGTCGACAAGTAAGGAGCGGTCATAGATACAATAAGACGCACGGCAGTGTGTCAGCCAAATTCGACACATATTTTAGAAGTTTTACGGGATTACCCCGAACACCAATAGCTAAACAACAAACATTATTAAAGCCAGTCCATTCAATTGATACAATTAAAGCGTACAGTCTAACTGTTACAATACGGTGCAGTGTCTCTTCTTGCTTCGATACTCTGATTTCACGTTAATCCTCTCAGCTTCTTGGAAACGACGTACTAATCTTACCAACTCATGGAAAGCTTGGTCAACGTTCATACGAGCTTTGGCACTGCATTCTATGTACGGTACCTTCAGTTGCCTGGAGAGCGCTTGTGCAGCGTCAAGTGATACCTAGAAAATTTATATAAGAGTTAAAAAGATTAGCTATATTTTTTTATATAACTATAATTTAAAAAATATTTCTCAGCGATTTAGTACACATAGAACTTGGCTTAGTTTGGGACTAGGTAGCGTTGTGTGATTCGTCCAAAATATAAAAAGAATATTTATGTGTTACCTAGTCTTTAACATAGGTACGGGTTTAAAGATTTGCTTGTTTGGTACAGTGATGGTTTTATATTGTATTTCATAATGGGAGCAGAAACAAACAACGGAATTTCACATTTCATTTCGAATACGGGATACAAACTAAGATCCGAATGATATACGTGTAACCGAGGTGCTCGATGGCGTCGCTGTGTGTCGCACTCTAATATGAACACGCAAGTTAAGTGACGTCGATCCAAGCCAGTGTTTGGAAGGTTTCGTTATCTCGAGCTTCTCCGTGCTTCGGAGGGCACGTTAAGCCGTCGGTGCCGGCTGTTGTCGATGGATGACAGTCGTTAAGCCAAGTCGGTGGCCTTCGGGCGGCTTGAAAACACCGGCCTCTGCCAATCCGCATTAGAGCAGCGTGGCAGAGTACGCTCTGATCACGTACGATTGAAGGGAGACCCGTATCCCTGCAGTGGGATGATTATGGGTTGATATGAAGAACCAGTTTTTTACTGGTAAAACCGCGGATATCAGCTAGTCTGTATAATAAATGTACTTGACCGATTTAAGTTAAATTATCCCAGGGTTTTCTCAATGAGAACCAGTCATTGTTTATGACTGTATTAGGAAAATATAGTGAATCATTCACTGATCAACACACAGTACATTTACAAAAGGAGGAACTTTAAAAACACACGTAGAATTCAAATATTGTAGGTAATAACAATTCCCACACCTAGACTATGGGATTTTGCTAAAAAGTACAGTTTGATACTACAAAGTTTCATAATTTCCACTATAAAAATACTATGGGAATCAAATTTTGATTATTTTTGATTACTTACTACAAAATATTTCTTATTTTTTGTTTATGCCACAAAGTTTACAAACAAGCATACGGCCTGCCTGATGGTAAGCATCACCGTAGCCTATAGACGCTTGCAATACCGGGGGTATCACTCACGCGTTGCCAACCCACCCAAACTTCCAAGAGGACCTCTGGAGACCATACTCACCGTAGGAACACAACATGGCCGAGACCAATGCTATTTGGCTACGATCTTCTGTAAGGTGGAGGTCCTTCCCCAGACGGGCTGCTCCGGTTTGGGCGGATTATCCGCTGTGCCCTACCTTTCTTGACTTATTTAATTTTGCAGTTTTTGGAAAACTTACGTCTAACAAATTAACAAAAAAAAATTGAGTAGTAAAAATTGTACAATAACAAGCTCTCACTACTTACTATTCAAATTGATTAGACAACGACCCTATACTTCCGGTACCCGGGGGTGCCGGTTCGTTTTTCGCATGGGGCAAACATTTATAAATTGTAATAAAAAAAAAAGTACAGAATGGCATGGAATTGTGCAGCGATGCAATTTAAGATTCGGCCATATTGTGTTCCTGGAACGGTGAGTAAGGTCTCCAGAGCTCCACTTGGGAGGGTTGGCAACGCGTGAGTGATACCCCCGGTATTGCAAGCGTCTATAAGCTACGGTGTTGCCTACCGTCAGGTGGGCCGTATGCTTGTGTGTCAACTTTGTTGGATTAAAAAAAAGCGAAGTTCCCTAAGACAGGTATACTATTTACCTAAAAAGGGACATCAATAAGTTGTTGTAAATTAATATTGTAAAAGAAAACAAAGATTTTTGTATTTTTTTGTGCAAGCTCGATTAGGGAAGTTCCACTGGGGTGGTCTTGCGTGACGCTGTAGGCAGCCGACGGCGTTTACTAGAGATTATGACGTAAGAAAATCTTAATGAAGTCCTGCTGACTGCCTGTCCCTTATGTATGCTTAGATCTTTAAAAAGTACCTATGCAACGGATTTTGATGTGTTTTTTTAATAGATAGAGTGATTCAAGAGAAAGGTTTATATGTGTAATAAATACAAGGATTATCCGAAATCCACGAGAAACATCCAAAAGAAGTTGCGCGCGTTTCGATAGTTAAGAAATAATTTTGCTCCACTTACCACTCTCTGCATCTCCAAATCAGCCTTATTCCCCACCATCAGCATAGGGAACTCATCTCGGTCCTTAACGCGCAAGATCTGCTTGTGGAATTTGTAAAGCTCGTCGAAGCTGGCGTGGTCCGCCACGGAGAACACCAGCAGGAAACCCTCGCCTGATCGCATGTACTGTTCTCGCATCGCACTGAACTCCTCCTGTCCAGCCGTGTCCAGTACTGGAATTATACATTTTTAAATTTACATGATTTGAAATGGCATTGAATGGTTGAGTCCAACGAATATTCAGTCAAAAATAAGTATGCAGGGCAGAAAAGTAAAACCAAAGAATCGTGCTAATTATATCAGCCTACATATTATACTATAACCATCATCATTATCAACCCAAAATCATCTCACTGGCAGGGATGCGGATTGGCGGAGGCCAGAGTTTTGAAGCCGCCTGAAGGTCAACGAATTTATTTGTTTGGCTTAATGACTATCATAGATCGACAACAGCCGGGACTTAACTTGCCGTCCGAAGCACTAGATAACGTAATCCAACCAAACACTGACTAGGGTCGAAGTTGCTTAACTTGCATGTTCGTTTTAGCATGCGACACACAGCCATCGAGTGCCTCGCAAGGGCATAACAGTGTTTTTTCGATATTCTGTGAGAGGGTGGTAGTTCCCCGGTCGAGCTAGCCCATTTCATAATAATTGCTATACCACTCCAAAAACACTGTGCTTTATTAGACCACTACAAATGATATCCATGATATCTAGTAAGAATGTGCATGTCATGGCGACATTACATTCCGCATTTCATATGGACTTCATTATAGATCTGTTGGGCGTAGAAATTTTTTTTATACAAATATCTACTTTGTTTCTTATAAACAATTATGTGTTCCTAATCAGATTTCCACTTACTTATAAAATGATTAATTTATTATATTCAGGTTTTAGTAACTGAAAATGACTGTCTATTTCTGAAGAATTAATTTTTTCATCATCCATGATATATTTAAAAAAAATTTGGCTAATCTATTTAGCATTAGTAAGGATGGCGTTTTTAAATTGAACACCTCCACAAGTCCACATATTTACAGTGTTATGCCCTTGCGTGGGCTGAGTTTACTGACACTTATAACCATATGGCGAAGGCCACATATTTGTAAACCTACTTGTGTTATCTTATTACAAGAAAGCCCTATGTCATAAATAATCAAAATTTTATAATAAAATAATTAATAATAAGTTTTTGCTTTCCAAAACTTTTTTTTTTTTTTTGTAGCATACTAATTGATATTATTAAATACGCTAATATAATTACAATCTAGCCTAAATACAGACTAATGAGTAATTTTACGTTGACCTAGTTTTATAAAGTTGTAATATAAGAATGTGTCCATCGGCACTTTTCTTACTGTCTCTATTAAGGGGAAGTCACTTTGTTCATGTGTCTTTGTTTACACTATATTAACACTGTTATATTGTTACTAATCACTACACTAGTTCGAACGGTTTGGTTCTATTGAGTCTACGCACTATATCCGTATTATCGAGGAGCTGGATCGCCTCGACATTCACATGATGAAGCAGTCTATATTCGTGTGCTTCTGCAAATTTTTTTATAACTTTATTGACGAACTGTATATTAAGGTCCCGGTGCAGGTCGTCGTTTCTTATATACCAGGGAGCATTCACTATTGCTCTTAGCACTTTATTTTGAAATCTTTGGATAACTTCGGTATTACTCTGTTTAGTACAGCCCCACAACTGTATCCCATAGGTCCATACGGGCATGAGGACTTGTTTGTATATAAGTAATTTGATATATACTGATAGGCTGGAGTGTCTTCCAAGCAGCCAGTACATTTTTTGGAACCGTAGTTCCAGTTCTTCCTTTTTTTTGACATGAGCTTTCCACCGAAGCTTAGCATCCAGCGTCATGCCTAGGTACTTGGCGGAATTTTCATGTGGTATTATCTTTCCATTTATATATATAGGAAGGTACTGTTCATGTTTGTTTGTAAAATTCACGTGAATAGATTTTGTTTCATTCAGCTTTATTCTCCATGTCTTTGTCCAATTGTGAACTCTGTTAACAGCTAATTGAACCTTTTCTGCAGCTTCAGCATGGGTAGTTCCAACCGCCATTAGAGCCGTATCATCCGCAAAGGTTGCAATAGTGTTTTCTTCTAAGTCAGGGATATCACAGGTGTATAAAAGGTACAGGACCGGACCTAATACACTTCCCTGAGGTACTCCAGCTCTTATTTGTTTAATGGCAGAGTAAGCTTCTTCTTGCTTTACTCTAAATACTCGATTTTTTATATATGAAGATAATATGTCTACATAGCTTTTAGGTAGCATTCTTTTTAGTTTTATGATTAGCTTGATGAATATAAGCTGGACATGTCCTACAGTACACTTCTTGTGGCAGAGTTGATGATGTGATAAATATATATAAAAAAATATTTTTACTAGCTGACCCGGCAAACTTTGTTCCGCCTTAGAGGCACTACCCTACCCTACCCCTACCCTATCCCACCCCTACCCTACCATACCCTACCCTACCCCTACCCTACCCTACCCCTACCCTAGCTAGTAATTTTTTACTTGTTGAATAAATTATCTCAATTAAAGATAATACAAGAAATAGTAGTTAGTTATCCTTAAAAGATAGACTTCATTACTATATTGCAGCAGATTTTATTTACAATTCACAAAATTTCGTGACTTCTCACAACAGCTTCATAAAATCATAATTGTAAATAATCTGATCAAGGTTAATCTTTGTTGACTATTCAAGGACACATATGGCTCTATTGTGTATGTTTAAATTATGTAGAGTAATTTAGACATTCGAGCTCTGTTGTTGCATTTAATAATTAAAGCCTTTATTTCAGACAGTGATTCATTTACAACTAGTTTTTAACTTTTGACACCGTCTCTTTGCCACTTATTGACATAGGCCTCCTCCAACCTTTTCCATTCCTCTCTGTCCTTTGCTGTTCTCGTCCAAGCAGTGCTGCATTTATTTCCCCCTTAATTTCATGTTTGTCTTAATTAAGTACACAGTAAATTAGCATAATAATGACAATTTAGATCCATATACTCACTATCCAATTTTGCTGGTATGTCATCAATGACACACTGCTTGGTGTAACTGTCCTCTATAGTAGGGTCATAATCCGTCACAAAATAACTCTGAAACAACAGATGGGCATTAGGACCTGATAGTGGGCGGCGGCTCAGGCCTTGACTTCTAACTAACTATTTATAAGTATGAACAAATTCACATAATTTTCAAAGTTTTAACCAAATTCTAATAACATTATCAATAGATAACATCAAGAGGAAAGTTATGCACACGGAAACATTCGACTCGGAAGAGTTATTACAGAGATAATAGTACATACCTGAATGAACTGTATTGTGATTGCACTTTTCCCAACGCCACCGCCGCCAACAACAACTAATTTGTATGTTTGAGCTTGATTCGGTCTATCACCTGGCCGCGACATTTTACTTATTATGCAAAAACAAAGGTTTAACTAAGTAATTTTCTATTAAAATAGTGAAATTTATTTGTAACACAATCAGTCAAGTGTCTGATTGATGATTCAATGGGATGGGGAAGGAAGGTGGGAGGGAGGAGGGAGAAATAAATGTCAATGTCAAATTGTTTTTTCTAGAGCAGAGCAGGCTAAGGCAGCTAAGGTAAACAGACCATGCTGCTTAGTTCACAAACACAGTTCAACAAAAAAGCAGAATACCATGCCAGTTACCAGTTATAAAAACAAGAAGAAGAATATGTATAGCTGTCACTTGTCACTTTCCATTCCAGTCCAGGTTTTTTTGGTTTTTTAGTCCAAAAATCTTGAATGCAGTGGCCGTTTTATATTTATTTTCTGCGAAAATAACACTTAAAGTTTTATTAAAGAGTCCGTTGAAACTAAAAATGTTTTCAACAAGTTCGCAGAGGAAATTTTGGACATTTAGTGACGAAACTGAACTCGCACGACTACGAGAAAAGCACAATTTACAATACATTTCAAAACACGGTTCACATATCGACGAATATCAGAGGTACAACTTTTTTCTATCACCCGATGAGGAAAGGCTGCTTCTAAAACAATACGAGTTGCATTTGAAAGAGTTCTGCAGACGTTTTAGTCCACCGATGCCAAAAGGCGTGGTAGGCACTGCATTCCACTATTTTAAACGGTTCTATCTATACAATTCTTCGATGGACTATCATCCTAAGGAAATCTTAGCTACGTGTGTGTACCTAGCGTGTAAAGTTGAAGAATTTAATGTATCAATAGGCCAATTTGTTGCAAATATAAAGGGTGATAGAGAAAAAGCGTCAGACATTATTTTAAACAACGAATTATTATTGATGCAACAACTTAACTATCATTTGACAATACACAATCCATTCAGGCCTGTGGAAGGTTTCCTGATTGATATAAAGACGAGGTGTTCTCTGGCGAACCCTGAACGATTGAGGAATGGTATTGACGAGTTTCTCGAAAAAGTATTTTTGACTGATGCCTGTCTACTCTATGCTCCTTCACAAATAGCTCTCGCGGCTGTACTTCATGCGGCAAGCAAGGAACAGGAGAACCTGGATAGTTATGTCACCGACATGCTGTTCAGAGACGCTGGACCAGACAAATTGGCTATATTAATTGAAGCTGTAAGAAAAATTCGCTCTATGGTGAAAATGGTGGAAAGTCCAGCTAGAGAGAGAGTTAGAAGCATTGAGAAGAAGTTGGACAGGTGTCGTAATCAAGAGAACAATCCGGACAGTGAAATTTACAAACGGAGAATGAGGGAGGCCTTGGACGAAGATGATATGCCGTATACTGGCACTAGTCGGATGTCACTTGACACTAGTGGAGTCACTCAGGTGCTCTCTCCGTCTGCTTCATAAGACAACATGACTAACTGGCCGTTTCTAAAACGCAATTTTAATCCTACATTATATCAAGCTATCTCTTATTTTCTTTAGTTGACAGTATAGTTTAATGTGTCCTCTTTATAGATATGTTACAGAAACTACCTGTAAAAATTCTTATATATAGTAAAGAAAAGTAAATATGAATTTTTTTTTGACTACCCAACGGCTAAGTTATATAACTAATAAAATTAAATAACATTGGGCCAGCCATTGGGTTACATATTAGATTTGGGAGTTATTCAGGCATTTTCTGAAACACATTTTAAAAGGTTTTACACATTAAATTGTAGCTGTCATTGTTAAACTAAAAAAGAAATGAGAATTAAAGGGAATTAAAATTAAATGCGTTTCAGAAACTGGTTGATTATGATGTATGTATAAAAGCTGTTGTTAAATTTCTTAAATAGGGAACAACTTTACCTTAAGTTTCTTTAAATATTATGAATTAGTAGATTATGGTAATTTAAGATGTTTAAAACGACGTAAATATAGACATTTATTTTTTTATATGGACTTTTTTTTATTTTTGAAAAATTTACTAAAAATCTCAGAACGCGCCGCAGAATACATTGTAAGTAATTGTAACTTTTATCAGTACCATTTCAAAAGAGCAAGTGCTAAGTTTCTTGCCAGTTCTTAGTACAAATCTGCCGTCTGAACTGGACTGATGACTGAAAAATATGATGATTCGATAGTGCTTGTAATATGTCTATTTGAATTAAAATATTTGACTGAGAAATGTTTACGCACGTTTGATTCTGAAATCGTTTACCAACAGTCAATTGATCCATGAATCTTTTATCCAAATAATGTCTAACACGGGACGGGTGCGGTGGTGTGTCACAATAAATTTCTCCAATATTCATGTTACTGTTCTGTGCTGTGGCGTATGACAACCCGGTCACAGTATAATAAATAGTACTACCCGGTGGTGCGTTGGTTGGTTGGTAGTATCTTACCTTTTTCACCAGAGGGCGCGGATTCGATTCCTGCTCGGGTAAAACATTTATGTGATAGCATTATTTTATGACAAAATTAATTTATTTATATGCCGCTCTGCTGGCTCTACGTCGGCGGCGCAGCGGCAGCCATACAGTCCACAGATAACCCCCGCAGCCAGCCATAACCTGAGCGCTGGTGGTACCCGCGTACAGCGCAACTTCGTTTGTGTGTGTTGAGAATAGTAGAGAGTTGCGAAAATCCTCACCTTATTTAGTTTTTCGACATCATAAAGAAAAAGATCTAAAAAAATCCAGGCTCCGGCGCAAAAATTTTGTATTTCAGATTTTAGAGGATATTTATAAATACTATTCTAAACTATGACTACATATCTCTCTATCGAGAGGCTAACACTTTGTTTTTGCTCATAAAGGTTTGTAGGCGTTCATATTAAAATCTTCGGGGCTACCATGAAAGTGTCCATCCGAAACAATGAAACACATAGTCTTGTCAAAAAAGACTACTAGTTAGAATAAGGTTCAAAACTGGTTAGATTCAACAAAACGTCGTCACTCCGTATTTTTATTTTCGGAATTTCCTTTCATGGTACGTTTATTGTGTTTTTCTTAAATAAGGGAATTGTATCACCTTCTTTAGAGCCTCTAACTAAGGTTTGTGCTGAGAGTGTTGATCAGACACGCACGCACGACATAACTTTAAAATGATTGAGAAAATGAATTTAAAATCTCAACCGTACCTAACATTTCTTCTCCACATATATAAGGATGATATATGTGGTGAAGAAATGTTAGGTACGGTTGAGACACAAGAGATGACGAATGATAGGGCGAAGTGGAAAAGATTAACATTCTGTACCGACCCCACTTAAAGAGGAATAAGGGTAGAAAGAAGAAAAATGACGATAAAATGTTGTTTATCTTACATTTTTAATCAAAAATATAGTTATAAATAGGTAGTTTAAGCAAGAAATAGAACACATTTTGGATCCCTATAAATGTTACATCAAGTTTCTAATAATTTCTAACATTATTACAATGGATATAATGTAAATATAAAATTAAATAGTGCCATTATCCTGCTAATAATCTTCAGATAAGTCGATGGTTCCTCAGGGTTTCTGACAGATGAGAAGTTTTTCTGCTTCATTCTGGAAACGAAATATAAATAAATAAATATATAGGGACAACTCGTACAGATTGAGCTAGCCCCAAAGTAAGTTCGAAACTTGTGTTATGGGATACTAACTCAACGATATTATATTTTATAACAAATACATATATAGATAAACATCCAAGACCCGAGGCCAATCAGAAAAAGTTCGTTTTTCATCATGACCCGACCGGGGATCGAACCCGGGACCTCCTGGGTGGCGGTCTGGCGGATATTAAATTAGTGTTTACACCCTCTTGACGCGGTCGGACAACAAAGATAAATTAAAATAACAATACAAATGACAGAAGGCCAGCGACTAGCAATTCACACGATTATTCATACATTTATTTGTAGTTAAAACTCGACGCGACGCAGTGTGGCCTGTGGCAGCCACTCGCTACATACAGCCAGTGTCCGCGACTCGCCACTTGTGGTGGCTGTGGGACGCACAAGACGCCGACACGCGCTACTCAATGTTATATTCAGGCATTCAGGTTCTTGACTTGAACATCTTCGGTGGTATGACTTTCCTATTCCAACAGTGGGATGAGTACCTACGGGTTCTTAATTCCCGTACTCTTCCCGTTGTTGAACTGAATCAAATGACTGTATAAAATCAAATAAGAATTTAAGAATAATAATATGTATGTACTTACTTGTATTAATTTATAAATAGCAGCCATAGATTCCTCGCTCCTGCATGAAATGGAGCCAGCTATAGCTGATCTCTTGCCACCCCAGCTCGAAGTAAAGGTCAACTGGGCCTCTACTGCGAAGCAGAGGCACGCTACTAATACACAAAAGAAAAGTGCTTTGTACATTTTTACTAATAACTATCTGCTTCGAGATAAAGTTGAGTGTGTGGTCTAACAAAAGAATACTTCAGTTTTTATACCCTAAGTTGGATATAGATGAAGCCACAGAAATTAATTAGTTTGGTGTATCGTGATTACTTTTCTTTAGAACGACGTTTGTCCTGCGATGGACGTTTTTAATGAAATAATAAAAATAGATTTTCATTTGCGTACGATAATGTTCTTTCCAAGTATTCTCTTAGAAGTAAGAAAATAATTCACTTATTAAAATAGTAATTAATTCACGTTTACTTGTTTTTTTCGTTTACTGTTGATTAAAACAAATTGTGTTAGTAAAATTAGCCGGTAAAATCGTACGAAAGTAAAGCACAAAATTAATTAAGATTGGAACTGTTACCTCTTTTTATACACAACCGCCAATAAAATACATATTACATCCAATCAATCAATTAGGAACCTACCCCTTCAACTCCCTTCCGTTCAATAAAGTTTTGATTGACAATTAATTAAGAATCCCAAATAAAATAATACTTATGATGTTAATAGAAAACACATAAAATCTACGACTTGATTAAGGGCCGAAATACACGAACTGCTTGAAACAGTCAAGATGAGCTGCTTCAAGCTGCGACTGCACTGTGAACTACCATCTTCTACATACACAATATACCGACACGATCGAACCACTCGAGCAGTTGCAAACACTTCGGGCGGTCGTGCGGTCAAAGGCTCAAGCCGTTGACTATGACTGCAAGAGTGGTCCGTTAATGTTTATCAATGGCTAACTCGAGCTCGAGCAGTCCGTCTATGTCTGCTCTAAAGGTAAGGTAAGTTATGTACTTATTTTATCATCTAATGTTAAATAGATTGATGATGTAATGTAGTAATCAGCAGGGAATTTATGCTGAAAAAAAAACATCTTTAAAAGGACCCGTCCAATTTACTGTACAATTATTGTGAATCATGAAATTAAATAATAATAAATATATAGGCACAATTCATTCAGATTGAGCTAGCCCCAAAGTAAGTTCGAAACTTGTGTTATGGGATACTAACTCAACAATATTATATTTTAAAACAAATACATATATAGATAAACATCCAAGACCCGAGGCCAATCAGAAAAAGTTCGTTTTTCATCATGACCCGACCGGGGATCAAACCCGGGACCTCCTGGGTGGCGATCTGGCGTGGTAACCATTACGCCACGGAGGTCGTCCGGAAACGGAACGGAAATTGCGCTACTCATGTACCTACTTAAATAATGTACCGTTCCAATAATCGCGTCTCTTTGAAAAACTGTTATAAGATATCCTAATTTTTAGTTAATTTTAAACTTTAATCGTTTTTAAATTAACTTTCCATTAGATTTTATGATATTTTGTCGATTTATCTAACGGATAGACTAAATTAGATCTGTAAAATCTGTTTACTACTTACTTTAACTTATAATTTTTCTATCTAGGTAAAACCAAACATCCTCCTCTCCTCCTCTTCGTATACGTATTTAATACGTCGTTAATAAAGGGATGTTGAGGGTCATGACCTCCAGATATTAGCTTAACCATCTTCGGCGGCGTGGATGGCTTCATTAAAGTTGCTGTCGAGAGTGGTGCGGATTTGGTCAGACCAGCGCATCGGGCGGTCAAAAACCATAATACCAAATATTTACATGATAACCACCAACCAAACCGACCAAAATTTAAAAAGTCACATCCATTTTTTCGTAGCCACGCAATACTCTGAATATTTTCCATAACCTTTACAGTCTTCATTTGATTTGAGAAGAAACTCTACAACTAACTGGCCAGTAATTAGTTTCTACATGAATATAAAAACAATAAATGAAGGCTTTTCAATCTCATTCAACCACGAACTTTGTTCTCGCAACCATGTGTCGTGTTTTAGTAATGGTACTTCTGTTGTCCGCTGTGTTCCTGGTAGATTCACAGTTGACATTCAGCACTGGATGGGGCAATGGGAAGAGATCGGTTAATCCTGAATCTGTTAATGATCCCTGTGTACCAGATGATACCCTTTACGCATTGTATAAATTGATACAGGTGAGTTGTCATCATCATATCAACCCATAATAATCCCGAGTACTCTGCGACGCTGCTCGAATGCCAGAAAAACTTTTCCTAATCTAGACAGGGCATGCATGACAGGTGCGTCAAATTAGGAACTAATAATCTTTGGGATCATTTTAGTGCGTTTCGCATGTATGTATGTGATCATTTGTATCAGTCATAATGTTTTTGGTATTATTTTTTATAATTTTAATCAATGGTATAATTTTTATCCCGGATAAAACTATATAAAACTATGGTTAATCCAAGATATACACTACCCCCTTTCTGTCCAACCGTTTTTGAGTGAAAGAGTTGAAGAGAGGTAGGGCACAGCGGATAATCCGCTCAAATCGGAGAAGCCCGTCTGGGGAAGAACCTCCACCTTACAGAAGATCGTAGCCAAATAGCATTGGTCTCGGCCATGTTGTGTTCCTACGATGAGTAAGGTCTCCAGAGCTCCACTTGGGGGGATTAGGAGGGTTGGCAACGCGTGAGTGATACCCTCGGTATTGCAAGGCGGGCCGTATTGTTGTTTGCCAACTTTGTGGTACTTATATAAAAAAAGCCTCACAAACTTTATCATTTTATAATATTGTAAGGACTTTCCTTTTATCCTCATAAATGTAGATATATGAATTTACGTGTTTTTATATATTCAGAGTGAAGCTGAGAAATTTATTGCGTGCAAAGGTGAAATGAAAAACTAATCGGATATTCGAACATACAGAAACTGGATTTATCGAAACGTCATTGTTTTATGTAATTTCTAAGTATAGTTACGTAGTACTATTATCTATTTTGTGGTATAGTACCTAAACATATTTTTATGTTATTGTATGAGAATGTAGAGCTTACTTCTAACGTAAAGCATGAAGAAAAACAGTTATAACAAAATATTTTTTGTAATGATCCTGTGTAAATATTGTAGATTACTTTGTCATGCAGATTTAAGTATTTACGGACTTCCATTCCATTATACTTGGCACAGGTTTTCGAGTGAAATGCAATGATGGTGTTTAAACTTGCTTAACATAATATTGTGTGTTTTATCGCAATAAAGCGATTTGCGATCAGATCAAAGATCAAATCAGACGTTAATTGGAGTTTTTGTACCAAGTATTAGTGGTGGAATATAATACTGCTTTGTTTCCATTGTATATTTTACATCGATATGCAATGTTTTTAAAAAAAGACATACCTACCTACTACCTACTTCAATCTATCCGAGTACTTTCCTAATTGTCATTTTAAAGCGGTTTCAGACTAACATTATTATACGCATAATAAACGGTCATTTCGGCTTACGTGCGCTACATTACGCGCTTCAAAAAACCGGACACGCGTATATGGGAATATATTTTCATATTTTCGGCGTGTTCGCTCGTACCCGTACCGGTAGTGGTGGCATATGTAGGCGTATCTCGCGGCTCGCGCTTATAAGCGCGTTAACGCTTATACGCGCCTCAATACGCTTCCAAAAACGAGCTTATAAATACGCGCGCATACAAAATTAGTCAGTAACCGCTCTAAATTTGTTGCACCAATATGTATAATCTTTTCACTTTCAACAATGGCTTTTTGGTCCTTGATCGAATGTGTGATTGTTAATGTTAATTAACCAATTGGATATTTTGCACAAATAAAACACATTGTTCTGATGGATATACTTTTTATTAAAATCCTTTCTTTTCCTCACAAACGGTCCATTAACATAACTGGGAATGGTATACTACCTCATAATTAGTTTTTTTTACAAAACTTACTTTTAAAACGTTCTGGATCTTTACTCTATGTGTGGAAGCATCCAGGATTTTGTTTAATGGTCTTCAGTGACCAAATACAAGTACATGGAAATATAACAGGCGTATTGAGCAAATAATTCTAATTGATAATCAAATATTTAATAGATAGATAGATGTTATACGTATAAAATAGCAGGAGAAAGTATCTTAACTAAAATTGACAATTTCGACCACATATCTACTATCTCGCTCATACATTTGAAATGAGACAGATAGCGAATAAGAATTGAAACTTGACTGAATTTGTTTCGAGAAGATATCCTTTGTTTTATTTTACGATTTAATGGGCTTATATCGCTCGAATTATATTATTTTTAAATTATAATAATTTTCATAAAAGTTAGGATGATTTTATTTTTCATTACTTAATTTACGTTTTGTAAATAAACGTATATTTTTAAGATAATTTATGAATATTAGGCCACGTGTGTAAATATAATGATTGATTTTTAAAAATGTTTTTTGTGGCTTAATACATAATGACATATTAGCATAACAACTTTTGTAATACCTTGTGTTTGAGTAGAAATAAATAAAAAAATAAAATATTATTAAGTATAAGTATATAGATTTTATAACAACGTGCATTTAAACTTGTTTTTACATGCAAAGTTTCACATTTTAATAAATCGATGCCAAATACTTACAACTTCACTTATTCAAGTTTGGTTAAAATAACACTTTTCCATAAAGGTATCGGTATGCTAACGCTACACGGTTGAATTGAAACTATGGTTTGGAACCAAGTTGTATTACAGCGTTGTTAAGATTTGCTATAAGACCACTATTAAATCTCTATAACAAACCATTGTTGGCTGTGTCTGGCGCTCGTTTTATAATTAAGTGTTTAAAAAGCATTAGTTTATTTGATGATTATGTTTTAAAATTCAGGTATTTCTGGTGTAGCGTAGGCAAAGACTACATTTTGTATTCACAGCCCAAGAATTTATTAGGACATCTAAATAAATTGAGGTCATCTATCGATCTATTGTTAAAACCTAAAAATATACCAAAAAAGGGACGGAAAGAGAGAAATGAGCAAGAATTATAAATGATAGGCTATATTTAAATGTTGTTATTATATTTAACCCGGCGTACTTTATCATGAAATACGCATAATTTCAAATAAGTAAGGTCACGGATTATATGACATTTATAATGTACTCTGGCTTGACGACACTGTTCCGAAATACGCTTACGATTTTTATGGCAGAACTACAACGTCGCCATGTGCTTTAATGTGCCCTAGTGAAGGCAAGCTTTTAAGACTAGATTTATGAGACATCTCACTTTGACATACCGTACAAAAAAAAAACTCACTTGTTCGATGATCGAACTGATGAGTCGAACAAGTGAGAATAAAATGTGCCTTAACGGGTGTAACAATCGCTCTATTCAGAAGAAAATATTAAAAAAAATGTTATCTTTTTTTTCTAAGCTTGATGTGAACTTTATTGCGGATACCAAAAGTATTGCAAGGCATTTTGAAGTAATAATTTTTTTTACTGCATGAACTCAATCATGAATAGTAGAATGAAGTTATTTACCAAGTAATTTGAGTACTTAGACCGAGTTTTTTGTTCGATCATGTTGTCGTAAACCACACCGACCAAATAGAGAAGAACCATCATGTTGTGAATTTATAAGACGAGTGTTACATATCAAAGTTTTATTTACTTGTTTACTTGCTCACATTTCGAAGTGAGAAACCCTGCTAATTTGAATATGCAACATTCGTCTGTTTAATTCACAATATGAAACATTTTTTATATTTGGTCTGCTCGTAAACCTTAACACGGTCGAATGTGACCAAGTAACTTGCATCAAGTTACTTGGATACAAGATATAGAAAATGATTGTCTTGAACACCGGGTTTTTAACAATTTCTTAACCGAACACAGCGTCAGTGATAATTTCTGAAGACACGTGTAATGATAAATTCACATTGAAACGTTAAGACGAATGTTAAGTCTATTTGTGGCAGTGTGCTCGAGTTTTTAAAAAGCAAATCATACATGGACAGTTCGTGCAAGGGCAGTGTGCCTAATTGGAGGGGCGACGAAAAAGTATTACAAATATCTAGCTTGAATAATTAGATGGACTGCACACAACCCTCTTAAGAGGGAACAAAAACTGGGGAAAGCTTCCTCTGAGTGAAGATATCCAGGCAGGGAACAATGTTCGAAGCCCGCACGTGCCCCAAAGGGGTACAAGAAACCCGACTGACTGACAGATGGACTGCTCACGTCTGCAACCCGCCCTCATATCTATGTTTATTCATAGGTATACGGAACTCAAGCCCTTTGCCCAGCGTGGGACAGTTTAGGCTGAATCATAAATGTTGTTAAAAAAACTTTTTTCGATTTTAATTATGATTACGAGCACACTCCCACATATAGTTAATTAGGAAACAATTTGAAGATATATACAGTGCCTTATTATAGTCGTGATGCGACCTAAAAGAATTAATATACTTATGAGAGTTAGGTAATATAACTATATATATAGATTACTGTACAATGAGCCAATTACCAGGTGTCCAAAATTGTAGGCGCAACTATTTACATTTACCACTTATCTACCTTTTTTCTTAATAAAAGTTCTTATAGTATCTAGTAAAATATTTTTATCCATTCATTTCTGTTAAAGTGTCATTAGGGTTCCGTAGTAAACTACAAGGAACCCTTATTGTCGCCATGTTTTTTGTATGTTTTCAAAGAGTAAATAAATTATATAAACCTAAGAAATCAGCTTTACGGGAAATCAACTTGATGATATTCAACATTCTGGGAAATACACTTTTAAGGAATTCAACTTTACGCGAAATCAACTTGATGGTCCGAAAGGTAACATTTATGTAAGTATCGTTCTTTGACACATTTGCGTCATTTACCTGTTTTTTTTTGTATTTTGTTTCTCTACCCTAAGGTTGTCTGGTAGAAATTGCATAAGTAAACTAAACAACAAATATTTAAGGACTGTTCATGGTAGAGTCATTGATCAACCTGAAATCTACCAAAATATAATAATTATAATTTTGTTTTTTGTAAGAACTTTTAATAAGAAAAACACATTGTTTTCATACTTACTAAATATTTAACTAATCACTATACATTTATATTCTTTTTTATAAATTCCTGTTGTCTTATAGACGATATTTATGACCCATTAAGCCTACATGAAATTGAGTACTTCAATGCTCAGATATTTCTGACCATGGCAACCTATAATCTAAAGAATAGAATACTGAACTCTATTTATAGATAAAATAGAGCTCGTTTTAATGCAGCTAACATTTATTGAATTAAATACATTCATGTTTACACTTCGATAGTCACATAGAAAAAGTTTTCCTTCAAAAGTGATATATTGAAATCTAATCTGTATTTTGAATATTAAATACAGTCTAAATTAGTCTGACACTTACTTATATGGATCTGCTTATATCTACTTACATTATTACTCCATACATGGAGTTACTTTGGTAAAATTATCGAAAAACCTTTCTTTTGAAAAGAAAACTTTTTTATACACAAATATACGTAGATTATGAACGGTTTCAGAATAGAGTTATAATACGCGCGCATGCCGTCGTTTTGGCATACGCACGCGCGTAACATTACGCGCTTCAAAAAACCGGACGCGCAATGTTCGCTCATAATGGTAGTGGTGTCTTATAAGCGCGTCAAGTGTCAACACTCATACGAATTGCGCATGTGGCTATACGCACTTCCAAAAACGAGCTTATACGCGCGTATAAAACGCTAATCTGAAACAGCTTTATCATGAATTTTATAATTGATTATTACATACCTATAAATAATTATCAGGATACCTAGATTATGATGCATGATCATGATCATGGTGTGACTTTCAGTTGCACAAAAATACTTTAAAATTAATGTCACATTCAATTATGGCTGTCAAAGTAAAGAAGAAAGAAAGGTATAGCTTGAGACTTAAAGAAAAATTAAAATGTTTTTCTACAACTGTCCTTAAGTCGGTCGGTATCTATGAGATTCAATTGAAAATGTCACATCATTATGTTTAAATAAGAGCCAGTAGAAAAAAATAATGAAAAATCTGAAATTAGGATTGGGATAGTAAAAATGCCCTTGATTATGTGAAGGAACACATTTGTGCAAATTGTCTAAGTGTTGTTAATTATTAAGGAGATTGAGATCTATGGAAAAGGTGTTCAGTGCAATACTCCAAGATGATGAATGCATTAATAGGGTTGTTTCCAGGGTCAAAATAGTTACATTATATTTAGTCTGTATTTTAGATTATAAAAAAATATTGAACACGTATTTTTTCCTTTTTCGATTAAACAAAAAATAATAAAGATACAAGGCATAAAAATTTAGGAGTGGCGGGCCTTTGACGTCACCCCGTGCGAAAAAATGCCACACGGCGTGACGTCACACGTAACTTTAATGGGCTATATCTTTGTCATTTTTGGTCCAATTTACAAATGAAAAATGAGCGTCCCTTACCTTTGAATAATTTAAAAGATGGACTAATTACATTTTTTACCGCAACAAGCCTATTCAAGAATTCGATACTTCGGTCAGGTGTTTAGGGTTGCCAACTAGCTGTACTAATTATGTTGAATAGATTTATAACGTTATTAAACGTAATATACTTACTTAGGTACTATAATTTCGTAGCAGCAGTTAGCAAAATAATATCGTGAGATAACGCTA
Organism: Endotricha flammealis; assembly: GCA_905163395.2. Classification (NCBI taxonomy): domain Eukaryota; kingdom Metazoa; phylum Arthropoda; class Insecta; order Lepidoptera; family Pyralidae; genus Endotricha; species Endotricha flammealis. The sequence goes on along the minus strand of LR990868.1, from coordinate 13,946,314 downwards.
GATAATCTATATTTGTAAAGTGCAAAAGCATTTTTTTTGAATAGGCAATTAACATACAGTTTTTCTTATATCTGTAAGAAATATGAAAAAAAAAACATAGAAGTACAAAATTTCAACAAGAACATTTTAACATTTATATATATTTTACATATAATAAAAAAAAATTGTTGGCAACCCCATCTATCTATACGATCAGTGATTACGTGTGTGTGAGCTACGAACGCGTGGCGTGATGCTGCGCGCGCGACGCTGATGTGGTGGCGGGCGCGAGCGTGCTCGCGGAAGCAGGAGTGGGCGCGAGCGCGGTCGTACGCGTAAGCGCGAGCCGTCGCGCAGGAACAACGCATAGGCGAGCGCGAACAGCGCGTAGGGCGCCAGCACCGCCACCGCCAGCCGCGCCACTTGTGGCGCGCCGCCGGCCGTCCCGGAGAATCACTTCTCCTCGTCCTCATCGCGGAACAGATATGTCGACCTGAAATAAGGATAATTTTAATACTTATTTTTATATTTAGCTGTGGCTATTGGCTTTGTCCGCCATTGCAAATTTTTTTTTCTAGTAAAGGTCTATTCATTTAGACAGCTGGCCAGAAGCAGGACCGTGACGAGTGGATAAAGGGAGAGGAGGCCTTGGCTCAGCAGTGGGACACAATACCTTCAAGCTAGGGGGGAAAAAAGGTTCCTCCTATGATCACTACTTGAATGGCTAGCTTTACAGGTCCAAACCTGTATAGCTAGCGCGTCTGAGCTTCACTAGTAAGAAAAAGAAATGATACTAATTCCCAACTCACCAGTAGGCCAAGTTGAAAAGCGCGAAGACAAGAGGGAAAGTAATCCTGGAGATGACGTCTATCCGTTTGGAGCGCGTGGGGAACTTGGACATCCAGAGTCGACAGCAGTTCTTCCTTGGCGGACTCATGCGCACCTCGCACTGCCGCATCTTGGAGTCCACCATGCCGTCGCGCACCAGGGGTTTCTGTTAGTTGTAGACCAGTCAGGGCAGACATACACAGTGCATTTTGGGCATATAATTTCAGTACACTTTCAATGAAGAAAAAGATATTCATCATGACATTAATTTCAATAAATGTGTTGAAATAGAGGGCTAAATCGGGAAAAACATTTATATTATGGTTTTTGTAAATTCCATAGTCTGAGTGTTTTCTGTGTATTAAGTATGTATTTACAATAATATATCCGCTGTCTGATACCCATAACACAGTTAAGTTAGGCTTAGCCTACTTTCGGACTAGGTGGTTCTGTGTGCGTAGAATTTATTATTCAAAAACCTGACTAAACTAAATAGACATAGTAATACCAAATCAAATGCGAGCTCACCATAGCAAAAGTAGCATTGCTGTCTGTGTCCAGTAAGTCTGATGCCGCATCCATACTGGCAGCTGTTTCCATCTCCCGCCTCGTTTTCTTCATCATCTCCCTGTGCATGTCAGAGCGAGATGCATAATTCACCAGAGCGAATTCTAATAACGCCCCGAAGACGAATGTTAGGCAGACACCAGTCCAGACATCAATGGCTTTTGTGTAGGAGACTGGTGGTAAGGAAGCGTTTATGCCTGACGATTGGGTGGCCATCGTCAAGAGGGTGGTTACTCCTGTAAAAGAAAGTTGTTGTTTATTTAAAAAGATAATATTAAAAGGTCAGCCCTTCCATTAGAAAGATACAATAATAATATAATAATATATTTATTTATCAGACAATTAAAATCCATAATATTGTTAGTACATGCCACTTACCCTATGTTAGTTTTTTTAATTAATTCTGTGATCTGTGATTTATTTTATGATCTGCCCCACCCAATGTCTCAGAATGGGACAGTCAACTTTGTCAGCTATTGCCATCAGGACGCTGTTAGAGCTGTCCCGCATCCTGCTCAGCAAGGACGCTATACGTTTGCGTCTTATGGCGAAGAAGTCGTCAGTGCGCTCTTGTGCAAACATTAAGGACGCGCTACAGTAGCGGGGCAGCCTCAACAGCATCCTGAAGGCATTGTTGTATTGAACCCGGAGAGCATTGTAAGCTTTCTGTGTATAAACTGACTGAAAGTCTTCTAGCTAATTTTTACCGGTACTCCGTACTTTCTTCCAGTATGATTGTTTTGCAATTTTATTCGCATTTTTTTTTGCAAATAGATTGTTCTGCCGAGCCAAACCACAAGCTGAATCACAAGCCAAACCAAAATCTGACATTTATAAATGATCAAATTTTGCATACATGTATATCAATAAAATTCTGGAATTTTGTGTCATTTTCATAACTGAGAGAGAGTAGTCATGTTACTGAGCAAGTCTTTTTCTAAGAGTTTTTTAAAGGCACAGAGATTTTCAAAATCAAAGTCTCCGTGTTTGACGATATTTTATTGTTGTGTGCGTCTTCAAAAGAAGCGCCGCCGATGACTCTCTTGTTTAACTAAATAATAAAATGTAAAATAAAAATTACCTAGCGAAACTCTCGCTGGCACAGCGCCTTGGTCAAGCCAAAAAGACACCCAAGACACGATGACCAACATGCAACAAGGAATGTAGATCTGGATGAGGTAGTAGCTGAACTCGCGCTTGAAAAGCAGGTCGACCTTCAGGCAACTGTATTCACCTGAAATAAACGAAGCGTAAATTAAAAAACAATTGGTAGGTATATTCCTGCAAGCAAGTTTAATTAGAAAGTTTAATTAAAAAGCAGAGGACCTGATTAGTATATTATGCGAATATGATGATGGTAATGATGAAGTTGAGATGTGGAAGTAAGATTTTTGCCAAAAAACCATCAACTGCTTTGACCTAGTTTTTGACGGATGAGGAAAACGGGAGGGTTTGAAGTTTATTTTTATTGATTATTTTGATATTATTATCTCCATAGAATTAACGAATTGAAAATTGTTGTATTTTAGAATTTTTGAGATGGGTATCCTGTCCATCATTCAAAGAGTCGATATTATCTCTTTCAACGAGTAAGATTTTTCTTAATTTAAAAATGAATCTAGCTATTCAATAAATCACAGTATGATAGACTTTATATTTTAACCGATAAGGTTGAAATGACCATATCTATGGAAACTACTTATAGTCCAAGTTCATTAATCATTCTCACCAGTATTAGTCTTGCTGTTACAGTAATCTGTGAGAAACTTTTCTAATGTGAACCGTGGTAGGTGTAAATTCTTCACGACCTGCACCGGATCGCCTTCCTTCCACAGGAACACTAGATCGTCTGTCGTCCAGCCATCTGTATTAAAAAAAAAATTAAAATAACTTGCATACCTAAATGGAACCCATAGAACACATTTAAAGTAGAATCGACAGGAAGGTAGCAGCTGTTTTTTCTCTTTTTTATGCTACAAAGGTGGCAAACAAGAATACGGCCCGCCTGATGGTAAACATCACCGTAGTCTATAGACGTTTGCAATACCGGGGGCATCACTCTCGCGTTGCCAACCCTCCCAACCCCCCAAGTGGAGCTCTGGAGACCTTACTCACTGTTGGAACACAGCATGGCCGAGACCAATGCTATTTGGCTACGATCTTCTGTAAGGTGGAGGTCCTTTCCTAAGCCTCCTACCTCTTTTTACTAAAAATCGTTCCTCATGGAAACACTGTTCAAATCGAAAAGATTGCTTTCAACAATAAGGCTTTCTGTAATATTTATTATCTTACAAATAATAACATACAGGGTGGGAGCAGAAACCAAAATGTTTTAAAACGTTAGCTAACATTTACGTTACAAATGGTGACATTGACATCTATTTATCGGTCATTCTCGACATTAGGCGTTCTTCGCCTAATTACCGTACCCTTTTTTATTTTTCTCTAGTTTGTTTTAAAAGGATTGAAATATGTAACTCATGAAACATGCGAATGTAACAATTAAAATGGCATTCGTTTATTAAAAGCGGTTTCCGAGTTAATGAGACTTAAACATTTCATGGGTACGGTAATTAGATAAATCTATTCCTTAATGTAATGGTAATTAGAAAAGATCATTATGTCTATTTAAAATAATAATAAAAATGACATGTATAACATGTATAGACACAACTACACGATAAGAGGTATGAATGTTGATGCTAATTGGAAGGAAATGGCTAAAGCAATAAGAACTGCTGCAAAAGAAGTCCTTGGGGAAACACGAGGTGGGCGAAAATTGAAAAGGAAACGTGGTGGTGGAACGAAAGTGTCCAAAAAGCATTAAAAATCAAAAAGAGTGCATTCAAGGAATGGCAGAGTTACGTGACATGATCATAGGAAAACTGAATTGAGGGAGAGGTATAACGAGGCGAGGAGACGGGCAAAGGTGGTGGTTGCGAGTTCCAAATCCGGGGTAGAAGAAAAAGTATATAATGAATTAGATAATGAACTAGGTCAGAAAAAACTATACAGAATGGCTAAACAGCGCAATCAAAGATCGAAAGACATTTGTCACGTAAAATGTGTGAAAGACGAATGCGGTAAAACATTGGTAAAAGATAGTGACATTAGAGACCGATGGAAGGGATATTTTGAAAAATTACTTAATGTTGAGAATGATTATGATGGAAAAGAAAACATAATGACATAGATATAGGCATGATAGCTAAGGTAGATGAATTAGAGGTAAAGAATGCCTTGAGGAAAATGAAGAATGGAAAAGCAGTTGGCCCGGACACAATACCAATAGAAGTCTGGAAGGTTCTAGGGGATTATGGATGCAAGTGGCTCACTTTGTTTCTTAATGAATTGTTGGTTCAGGATGTCATCCCAGAGGAATGACAAGACAGTTCCTTGGTACCTATTTTTAAAAGAAAGGGGGATGTCCAGGAATGCAATAGCTACAGGGGGATTAACTTGATGTCACACACATTAAAGCTGTGGGAGAAAATAATGGAGGCACAACAAAGTACAAAAGAGCACACAAAAACCTACATATGGTATTCGTGGACCTCGAAAAGGCCTACGACCGGGTCCCGCGTCAATACAACAGAATGCTTTTCTGTTGATGTAGGTGTGCACCAGGGTTCAACGCTCAGTCCATACTTATTCCTTCGGGTTATGTTGCTGGAGGATGCTGAGGTGGATGGATGTGTGGAGTGACGAGAAAGGACAAAGTCAGGAATGTACACATAAGGGGGAGTTTAAAGGTGGCGCCTGTAACCGATAAGAGAGGTCAGAAACTGAGATGGTTTGGCCATATGATGCGCAGGGTGGACAGTCTGGACAGTCATGTGACCCAGAGGGTGCCAAGAATGAATGTGGATGGATGGAAGGGCAGGGGTAGGCCAAAAAAGAGATGGAGTGATGGCGTGAGAAATGACATGAAATTAGCTGGAGTAACTGAGGAAATGGAAGGAGTTTGGAACTAAATCGGCACAGCAAAAGTTTAATAATTTCATACAACGGTAGTTAGAAATACATGGTAATTGGTATACGGTAATTAGAAAACGCCGATTTTTCATAAAATTTTCGAAAACCTACAGAGTATTGAAATACTGCATTACAACACTGTACTGAGACCAAAGCACTGTCTCTATTTATATAAGCAATTAGAGTCTACCTTAACCAATCTAGTATAAAATTAAGTACACGGTAATTAGAAAAGTTTTGAACGAAGGATACGGTAATTATATACTAACGTGCTTCATTGACTTATACACTAACGTAAAAGACCTGCACCTGCTGCAAGACCACGGCAGAAACTGAGGGCTTGAGACGTGTACAAGTAGTTATGTGCCAAATATCATAATTAGGAATGTGCACCCTCGAAAAGAAAACGTCACGGCAATTATAACTTTAGTTCGGACATGCGGTTACTCAATGATAATTATTTACAGACTGATTTTATTGAGTGGATATTTTTTCATGTGATACCCGTTGCCTAATACTCATTAAAATGTTGAATGGAAAAAATAAAATCCGTACATCATAAAAGTTACAAGCCAGTTTTAACCACATTTTGGGGTGCGGACAGGGCACGGTGCTTAGAGAACAGAGGTTTGTGAAATTAATTTAGCTAGATAACTATGTAATCGGGGCCTATGTTTTTGTTACCAGCTAGACATGGATGCTAACTAATATATAAAAATATTTCCCTTTTTGAATTTGATAATAATACGAATATACAAGCCCGGACGCACAAAATCTAGCTAATCGAAGAATGGCCGTTATCTATAATGCATATGCAACATTTTTGCACAAAAATATAAACTTCTGTGTTGAGTTGAGCACCTTTTCATCATGGGCTCATATTATAATAAAAATAAAATAAAAAATTCTTGGGAGACAGATGATTCTTGATTTAACGTGCTGAAATAGATCGTACAATAAAACCCTATTGATTGCTGTAAATAACGATAATGTTTCGATGATTGGTAGACACAAACAACGTAGGTATATTTTTAGCATCGAACCAAAATATTTAGTTTTGTTCTCATTTATTCAGTAAATCAGGTGTGTTTGGAATATCGTATTCGCGTACTGTAAACAGAAGTCTGGGGTGCGAAAGATGTAATTGTAGAAATGTCCTCGCCACTGATTGTTTAGGCGGGGAACGAGGTCGAATGTTCCGACCGAAAATATCTGGGCAGATTGGGAAGCTTAGTTAACAATTCTGTTTGTATAACAATCAATCTACATATGTATTTTCATTGTTTAGCCTATATTTTTATATAGTATATAAGGTCCTAATTTATTAATGAACTTCCTTTTAACACATGACTATAGGTAAACCTACCTATAGTCATGTGTTGTGTGTGAATGACGATGATATGTAACCACATATGATCGTTTAAGAAGGGAAATACTGGTTTAGTATAAAAATACTCGGTAAAATGCGCCACTCTTGTAGCAGCCATCCGTCAGTAGAAAAAAAATGGTTTAGGGGTGCGGTGCGAGCGATGTGTCAAAATGGTTGAATATGGATGAATTTATGTAGTAGTAAGCAAATTTTTATAACTACTTACACTTTTTTTTTACTGATTAATAGACCCTTATTTTCTTGCTTAAACGATCATAATGTAACCTATATAATCATGTGTTAAAAGGAAGTTCATTAATAAATTAGGACCTTATATTTATTTTCATTTTAAGGACACTACAGAAGATCAGCAATGATCGATCTTAAGCCCAATAGAAGAAAAAGAAATGGAAGAAATAATTCTATATGACTAGCAGATTTGAATTCTTGTTTAGCGTTAATTAGATTTATAACTATTTTCATAAATTATTATTCAGTTTTTACTGTCAAATACTTTGTACAAAAAGATTGCGTACTCGTACGGTCAGCAACAGAAGTAGGTTAACACTTTAGCTTAGCACCATGTCATTCCAAAAATCCCACCAACTGACAGCGCTGCAGAGCTGCAGAGCAGCGCTGTCTATACTGGCAGAGCAGCGCTGTCTATATTCGCAAAAAAAACTTGGAGAGTTGTGTTAAAATGGTGCGAAAGTGTAAATCTACTTCTGATGCTGATTGTACCTTTTGAATTTTGACTTGCTGTCTGAATAATAAAAATATAACAATGAATAATCTCTTTCGATGCCACGGCATCATTTTGAAGCTTAGCAATTTAAGTCTTATTTCTCATACGTTTAAATATCCATTGGTAAAAAATTAAATCCTTTGGGTTCCCGTCCCGATATGCCTTTGTTGGACCAACATACATCAATACAAGAACAAAACAACAAACATTTTGATGCAAAATAATCATAAAACATATTGTATACTCACAACTGGCCATCCTCAACGAGCAGGTCTGTTTATCCAGGGGGTACAGTTTAAGGTTCATAGGGCAGGAGAGAGTTAGAGAGATCCGAATGCTGTACAGTACATTCCCGTTGGGGAAAATACGTATGTACACATTTGGCATGATGATATTGTGGAAATGACCCTCTTTTTCATTCGAGAAGAACAGATCCGGCATCCATACTCTGTTTGCTTCTGTCAGGGTCAAATATTTTAGGCGACCTATTAAGATGAAAATAATTGTATTAGTACCATTTTAAAAGAGCCAGTTCTAATTTTCTTGCCAGTTCTTCTTTGTACAAATCTGCCGTCTGAATTGGTGGTAGGAAAAATAGTGACCATTCGAAAGAGCTTGTAATATGCCTATTTGAAAAAAAAATACTTTGATATCTTATTCGTTTAATTTAAGCCGCAATCGTGAATTTCTGCACTCCAATGGTTGACTGGTAGAGAATGCAATTAGCACTAAGTCCGCCAAATTGTATCAGTACTTTGTGTATTGTGGTCAATAAAGTTATATTAATAAAATAAATAGATTCTAATTAAATCGTTTATTCAGAGGGCTAGGCTTTCACTGGCACTTCTCTAGTAAAGTAGTACATCTTTAATATTAAATATTTAATTATAATTATGTAAACAAAATACATAAACTATTTTATAAATTACCACCACTTTGGAAACCAAACAAATTGACCACCACCGGTAAAAGAAATAGCGAAAGAAAACTGGTTACGGCCTTTTGTGTCCAGCAGATGTTTTTGTCTTTTTTTTCAATTTGTACAAAAAATGTACAAGCATTAATCGCGGAGTATCTCTATATATATAAAAGCAAGGTCCTGACTGACTGACTTAACTATACATATCAACGCACAGCCCAAACCGCAGGGTCTAGAGATTCCAAATTTGGAATGTAGGTTCCTTACGACGTCTAGGGGTGTACAGAGAAAGCATTTTTTTTTAAATTTCCACTGGAAAGCAAGATATGTATACGCAAACGAAGTTGCGAGTATTTTACTAGTAGATAATAGTGTTGTTAATTTTCATGCTTTCAATACTTGGTTTACTCCTTGGTTGGTCAGTCAGTCAGTCGTTAAGGCAATGATCAAGGTGGCTTATTAAATTTTCAGACTTGGTAGTGGTTAATGAGTTATTAATATTCGAGACTAAAAAGATTTATTTTTAATACTACTTCTAACAAAATTAATACAGCCATTAAATTTCGTGCATCAATTTTGCTAGGGTTAATGAGAAATGGGGAGGTAAATGAAGGGATCAACCACAGACAAGATAAAGCTTTTAAGGGCGCCCTACATTTTATAATAGGTATACAGAGCATCGATCTTGCCAAGGGCACACTCTTCAATTAGTCAAATTCTAAAAATAATTTCTGCTGATTGGCTGCATTCATTAAAATTCATAATTCGTTTATATAATAATGTTTAGAAAAAAAGATAAAGTACGCGTTTTTTTTTTCAAATAAAAAACATATTTTTAAAAATATGTACTGGCTGGAAATACATCGATTATTTTATCTGAAACGTCTGAAATAGGCAAAGGTTTAAAAAAAATAATGTTTTTTTTTAACATACACTTCCGGACACTTGAATCGAGCCACCCAGCAGTTTCAACTTTGATTGCTGGTAACTTAACAAAAGTATATTATTATGATCAACGAAAAAGTTTTTATGCAATTTGGAAGCTGCTACACTTTACATTAGTAAGGTATACTTAATTCCAAATTTAAATTTCAATAACTTGATAAAATTACAATTTTAAGTGAAACTTGTCCTGTATAACCTTTCTCAAAGACAAGACTCGGGTTGAATTATTGAAAAAAAAATAGGAATTATTGAAAAAAAAATTTATTCAGTAACTTGTATTGCCTCCGAGAGCGTTTATGATTGCAGTCATGCGATTTGGCATGGCGTTAATCAACGTCATTATGAAGAGTTGTGGAATGTTCTCCCATTCCTCCTCGATGGCAACTCTCAGCTCTTCCTAAGTTTGTGGTGCTGGTTGGTGAGCTCGAACACGCCTCTTTAATTCGTCCCATAGACGTTCGATGGGATTCATATCAGGGCTCCTTGCTGGCCATTCCATTGTCGTGATTCCAACATCATGAAGGTATGCCCTGACGATTCCTGCAGTGTGCGCTCTTGCATTATCATGCATAAAGATGAAGCCTTGGCCTACAAATCCAGCATATGGCATCACATGAGTCTCTAGGCAATGGTTAATGTATCGACGGACATTTAGTGTTGGTAGACGTGGTCCTGTCACAGCCTCTGGCCCAGTTTTACCATCGGCAGATATTCCTCCCTAGACTATCCACGAGCTCCCGCCATAACTCACTCTCTCTTCAATACAACACTGAACAAAGCGCTCTCCCCGCCTTCGGTAGACCTTCCTCCTTCCATCATTACCATAAAGCATAATCTTAGTCTCATCAGTAAAGAGTACCTTGCTCCATTGGCGTTGAGTCCAATGCAAATGTTCGCGTGCAAACTGTAAGCGCGCCATTCGGTGAGCTCTTGTCAGTTTCGGCCCGTTGGCTGGCTTATGTGGGCTCAGACCACGTTCTTTAAGTCTTTGTCTAATTGTTCGCGCGGAAACAGCCACTCCATGAAAGTCTCGAAGCTGTTCTTGGATCTGTACAGAGGTGAGGTGACGATTTCGTAAACTGGTTGTCACGATAAATCGATCCTGTCTTTCTGAAGTTACCCGAAATCGTGGTCTTCCTGGACGGCGCACGTATCCACCAGTGTCGAGGTATCGATGGTATACCATTTGCACAGCAGAACGGCTTAAAGCAAGCTGTGATGCTACATCGCGCTGACTTCGGCCCGACTGTAGAAGCGCCACAGCTTGCGCGGCTAGAAGAGGCGGTGTATCCATAATTTTAACGTTTAAATGGCTCAAATTAAAAAAACAACAATTTTACGATGTCTTAATTTCAAAACAATTACGGTAAATTCAAAATTATGGAGTTAAATAAAAAAATTATGTTAATTTAGATCAACTTTTCTTTTCAAAAGAATGCACTAATTTGGATTTTGTTTCGTTTTTCCATTTGATAAATTCAAAATTGGAACAAAAGCACTTCAAAATCATTATGAATATACCAGCATCAAAACTGCATAAAAACTTTTTGATTAACTTAAGAATATTTTTATGTTCTATGTCATTACACATAAAAATGTAGGGTGGCTCGATTCATGTGTCCGGAAGTGTAGATTAATATAATATTTTCCTTTTTTTAAATCTTCCAGCCAGCTTCATTGTATTTTTCTTTTTTAATCTCTCTATTATTTTTAAACAAACCAGCCAGTACATTTTTTAATGACAAACTCTTTAAAATCTTTTTTACATTTTTTTTACTAGCCAGGTTTTTTTTTATCTCTCCATTATTTGAATACCTACCTACCAACCAGCCTGTACTAATACAAAATGAGGTTCAAGCACCTCTCGAATACGCTGAATTAAGTCTCTTTGATATGGAAAGTAAAAAATGGTTTATTAGGTTAGTTGGTATGTAAATTAATTTCCTGTATACATAACTTAATAAGAATCGTTTGGATCTACAAGGCTTGTGCGTGTACCTTTAGTTCATTTTGATTACTTTTTTCTAGTTAAGATGGATATCTTTAATTAATATTCTTTTGTATCGTTATTGTTTGTAGATATTCTTAATGGATATCAGCAGTACCTAGGTCTATATTCATCATGAAAATAGTTTCTGTCAAGTCATCCGCTGTTTGCGAATTGAGTGAGATGGCGTTTGAAATCTCAACTTTTCAATCCGACTCTACACTACTCGCGAAGTTTGCCGAGATAAGACGAATACGAAAGAGTGTTGAGTCTAAGGTCTAAATCCCTTTGTGTTCTATCTTCGTCTAACACCTATGATGACTATAGACGAAGACTAGTGTGTAGTGCAGCAATTAGTATAAAATATAATGCATAGTTACTGTACGAACTAACTAAATTAGTACACAATTTAACGAATTGTGTGTGAATGTCTTTTTTTTAACAACCTTTTTCCATCACGTAGGTAATCGGTAGGACAGGTAATAGGTAGCTTTTGCACGTTTTTCTGTCGTGTCATTTTAAAAAATAAGAAAGTTTCACTTACCTCCCAAGTTGTTGAACTTGAGTCTCTCGTCAAGCCATTGTTCCCTGAATGTCAACTGAACAGAGTATTCCTGAAAACATAACAATTTAATATCATACTTTGTAATATTAAATCTAATACAGAGTACATTACGATGTTGTCAAAATATTAGAAAAAAAACATCGACTCTACATTTTCATATTGACTACCTCAAAACTTGAACATTTTTACAGTTTGTCATGGATGATATACAATGTCATACATTCATATTTTAGTTTGAAAAGGGAAATGTAGCTTGAAAACTTTAATTTCAATTTGAAAACTGAAATTTAGTATGACTTGATATAAAATGTTCACTAATTTTTGAGAAAAATAATATCGTATCTAGTTCAATGTAATTCAGCCGTAAATCTTTTGAAATATTTTTAAAAATGATTTACAATATTTGTATATGAATTTTATCATTCAAATATTTCACACAAAAATATAAACGTAGAAATATTAATGGCACACATTTTTGTACTCTTTACGTATACGATGTAATAAATTATATTCTTGACAAACTATTTCATTTTGTTCAAAAATCTTTCTCATATCTGCTCTCTAAGTCATATTATTAAAAAAAAAAAATACCTACAATAAGTAGTAGTTATCTATTAGTCATTACATTAGTAAGGCATAAATGTCTAGAGTTCCGATATAAAGTTCTTAAAATAATCTTTCAGGATTGATCCACAAATTCTACAACTTAAGTAACATGGATACGTTTAGTTCTGAGTTACGTTTCTACATATTTAGTTCTCAATATAATAAACTTATTGTCTTTGTAATGTAACCGATAATTATGTAATGGGATCACAAATGCGTTGGTGTTTCAGTAAATATTAACTTCTCTTTGAAGATCGAAGCTATTCGAGAACACTGAGAGGAGTTCTATCCACAGTAGGTGATCAAAAAGTTACTCTAATCGTTGTAGTTTCGAAATCATTTGTCTAAAATTGGAAACGTTAAATAAATATGTCCGTTAACTATCTGAATTATTTACACCAGAAAAGATCACAGCTTCAATTACAGTTAATTTTGACAACATCATAACGTTTATAAATAACGTAATCTAATTCTAAATGAATCGTTTTATGTTTTTTTTATTGTGGCGTTTACTACTTTAATGTCTGCGTTTGTGCAACATTTTCTAAAGCTTTATTTATACTTATTTTATTTTCTATCTCATTAGTTTTAGCATAAAGATATTACTAGTGTTCTCTGTTAGTATTGCCACAAAGCTTTTACGGGTGATAAATCATTTGTGCCAATGTTGCCATGTGCGTTCAAAATGTTACCAATTTTTGTGCGTACGATGAAAATTCATTTGGAAATTTCGGGAAGGCTTATTGACACAAATTATGATGGTTTTATTACAATGGACTAATATACTAAGGAAAGGTGTCGAAGGTTCTTTCTCAATAATTAATTTGACATAAATATACAAACGACCCCTCGACATCAGTGAGCAAGTCAAATGAATTATCGTAAATACATAAAATGCGGAAGAACAATCCCAAATCGACGCATGCGTGCTCGACGTTACCTTTTGGAGTTATAATGTAGTGTAATGTAGGGACAATGAGATACCATCGACTTTGATGGATGCGGCGGGGCCGTAATGAACGCTGTCGAAGATGGCCGAGCGCCAGCCCAGCCTCGGGCTAAACGCAGGGCCATTAGTCCAAAAGTTAACATCGAGTCAATTTGAAATTTCTTCAGCCAACATGCTATTGTCATACATACAAACTAGCGTCTCAAGCGAAGCAACGGAACGGACTCACCGTCGTCGGTAGCATTCGTCGGTGGAATGCTTGTCGGTATTTCAGTGTTTACCTTCATGCAGGCACATTCGGCCAGTTTAACTAGAGCTACGGGACGTCTAGTGGACGTCGGGGGCGGGTGTCACATATTGCCGGGTGGACAGCCACCGTTCGGAAGCACGAAGCCGAGTGCGGGCGCGACGATCCCGATACAGTTTTACACAACACAAATTCACATGAACAAGACAAGATAAACAATTAAGTACAGTCAAAGTACACGACCAAAATAGTTTTTAATTCTCCTCATCAAAGTTGCATGGCAAGGTAAGAAGCATGATGGGGGGAAAAGAAAATACGGAACTCAAAGGAATAATGAATGATGGTGTTGGGTGCGGGCCGCTGGCCCCGGGGCCCGGCTGCAAGCGTGGGCCCGGGCGCCGGTCCGTGGGGCCCCGTGCCTGTGTGCGAGTACCAATCTGATCCAATGGTCCAAACGGGGCGTTCGGAGTGCGCTCGATACCGAAGCGGTTCAATTTGCTGGTTAATTTTGTGCTTACTATAATACTGTGCCAATCCATCAGAACCATGTCTGTTGTGGAGTTATACGCCTATACAAAAGAAAATAAGTGCAAATAATAAATAAAAGATAACTTAATAAAAACCAAGTGTTATAAAAAAATTTTGTTTAAGTATATAATTTTAATATTTATGTACATTTTTCGTGTATTTTTTAAAGTGCGCGGCACCGCACCACGGTATTATTTGTAAAGGGACAAACAATAAGTATAACATTAAGGGGCTGAAAATGAACATCCAACGAAAAGTAGCAAAACAAATAGAAAACAATAAAATCAAAATATTCAAACAAAAAGACATAAAAATTAAAAACACATATCCAAATACGGTAGCTTGAGAGTTTTTAGCAAGTGCACTTTATTGCCAGATATCCACTTGGTTAGAATAAGTACACATTTTTATTACAAACAAAGTTTACAATATCTTTTAAATTTTGTACACTCTTTTAATTTTCGTATACTCTTTTAATGTTTACACACACTTTGTTTATAATAAAAGCGTCATTTCACATCGCTGGTTATGTGAAACCACTCACCATTTTGTAATCATCTATTTTGCTGATGGATCGTAGATACAGGTTGACACGAACTAACGTTGGCGCATCGCCTTCGTGACAAAAAACAAGGTTCAAACATTAAACCGCTTTAAAAACGTTACATTCGACACATGTTTCTGAGAATAAACCGCTCTATCAACATGTTCACACATGTCTCTGAGAAATATGACGAATGAATCTTTACCATCATCGAAATGAGCACAGCAGTCAAACATGAGTAAAAACTATGAAGTAAAATGGATTTGATGTATGCCATAGATATTGTAATGATTTGGAACCGTCATTGTCATCCCCGAGTGCGTAGTAAGAGTATGACGATGTTCGATCATGTCGACGGCTACTTACCGACCAAATAGAGAAGAACTGACATGTTGCGAATTTATAAAACGCGTGTTACATATAAAAATTATGTGGCTTACTTGCTCACCTTTCGAAGTGAGTACCCGGCTAATTTGTATATGTAACATCCGTCGAGTAAATTCACAATACGTCATTTTTTTTACAATTTGCTCGATTTGTAAACGTTAACACGTTCGAATGTGACTCGTACAAAGCACTCACAGTCCAAAAAATTACGGAAAGCCCTTTTCCACACAGAAATAATAACAATCAGCCACTCTAAAAATAAAATAATGTAATCTAAGATCGATTTCTAGTATAGGAATAAAACAATTTAGAAGGATTTCAGAAGCTTTTACCCGTTATGCGTGTAACATATTAAATTCGCGTCTAAAAACGATTTTGGTCGTCAACACCAAACGGTATTTTGTATGTGAAGAAAATAAATAATGAATATAGAACGTTACACATAGGTTTTGGGTAAATCTATCCTTTGGAAACTGGATTGATTTACCCATTCATTTGACTTGTATTACGCGCCGTAACTTTTAAATTATGCGGAGCTTAGCCTAGTGGAGTCTGCCGACTCCGAGTCGGGCGACTTACCATTGTGACGTCATCGATCTTTGATATACTTCTGACAAATATATTGACGTTCACAACTGCCGGCCCATCTAAGTACCAAGCAAAATATACTGTTTAAATAATCGCTAAATCAAAGGTAAACTAAATCCTAATTATATTAGGTTAACGTGACTTATTTGTTGACCTCTGGAAACAATACAGGTCTTACGACTCACCTTAACACCTGGTAAACTACATATCACGTGTAATATGTTATGTTATTGATGAATGTTCACTGAAAAAGGAAATTCTAAAAATAGAGAAATAAACTTAAAAAAAATCTATTTTAAGGAGGAAATAATAATGGCCAAAATCGCAGAAGCTTGTCTACGAGAATTTGTGTTAGTGTAAAGATATCAAATAAAATTCGCTTCTACGAGCTATTAGTTCGTGAGTCCTACCCTATGTTACCTACATTTTTATTAACAAAAAATATTTTTTTGTTATCAAAATAGAAATAAATAATAGTAATTTGTTAAAAGAAAACGGCCTAGCCTAGCCTTTTACTTTTAGTTTAGTCTACGAATATCACCCGTCTTCTAAAACAAAAAACTAAACGAAATGTTCATTATTCAATTGGATTTTACAAAAAAAAAATTTTTCAATTTTTTTTTTAATCTGTTCGTCTCTACGTCTGAATAATGTAAGACAAAAACTGTATATTAAATAGACAAGAATCATTTTTTGCTAAATTGACATTGGACAGGCTGTGTTTCATTCCATTTGCAGAGCCGTAGTTACGATGAAAACCCGACCCCGAATGAGGCATGGCGCGCACCGGAAATTAGCATTTTGTGCCAGAAACGAAAACATGGATTACAGCACTCGCTTGGATTTACTTTGCATTTACATTTCCCTTATAAAATTCTAACATACTTGTTAAAATTAAACTCTTGCTAATATTTTATTAATTATATTTTTAAGAAATCATAATTTTACTTTGCATTTTTAGAAATTATTCTGGAATTATCAGCCAAAATAAAAAAAAATAGACAGATTTGATGAAAGTATCATTTTTAAAGTTAATTAGTTACAAGCTTTTATTTAATTAAATTATGACTATCAATCAAAAGAAGAAGAAAAGAGATAGCTTGAGAATTAATGTGGTTTTAAAATTAAAATGCATGTCAGAAACTGGCTGCTATTTGGCTACAGCGACTTTTTTAGTTATACCTACCTACTCATCTCATGCTTAGCTTGGTAGTGCTCTATGGTGGGTGATAAATGTTGTCAATCTTACAAAGAGCGTAAGTCAGCACACCGTCAATATTAAAAACCGAGCAAATAAAAAACTAATAAATCCGAAAAGTTGTAAAATAAGTAAAATAATATTACTTTTTTTTTTTTTTTAAGTTTTAATAAAACAGTTAAATAAAAAAACTACCGAATATCGATCATAAAAAGACTGGATCTATATTTATTTATTTATTTTTATCCAATAAACTTGTCACAAGATTTCGAGTAAAATTGATTCTGTTTGAATTAGCTTGTTAGTAGCAATCGTTGAATTTTACCTTATTGTGGTAAAATAATATTGTATAACTTTAGGGGCATGTATATTTGAATGGAGTTATAGATAGGCAATAATTAATGTGTACGTGCATGTCATGCTCGCAAATTGTCGGTGGCGTTGGGGGTCGGGTTGCTGTTGTTCCCTACAATATTGTTCATAATATCGTGATGGTGAGCCCAGTAATGGAGGCTGGAAGGCCGACTCTCACGTCAACTCGAAAATACACGAGAACGGTTGCTGCCTTGCGGGCGGCGGTCTGCTCCTATCTTTAACACCGATTTAGCATTTTATATTTTAGATTTAATTTTAAGTTGAGACAAATTAATGGCACTATTTATTGACATTCTGCGCACGTAATGTTGTATGTATGTACCTAGTTTTAAATTTTATGTTGAAAAAGAAAAGAAAAAAGAAAAGTACGATATATTTTTAAATGACAAAAAAGGCCGTAACTGGTTTTCTTTCGCCATTTCTTTTTACCAGTGGTCATTTTGCTTTTGTTTCCGAAATGGTAGTAGTTTATAGAGTAGATTAATTTATACAAATCATTTATTACTGTATACTCTGACAAGAGAACGTGTTTGTGAAAACCTATTCTCTGAATAAAAGTTTTGAATTTTCAATTTTGAATAGGTATTCTTTGCAATTTTGCGTGTTCCAAAGCAACCTTCATAAAACATTAAAACGATTGCCACATACTAAATTATTAATTGTAAATCATTGGAGATAGTAAACAGTCGCGTGCAGGCGAGTCCTTCTATCGATTTTTTTAATAGCACTGCAATACCCTGTCTAACTTTATAAACTTCTAAATGTTTAGGGGGAAAAATTGATGTTTTAATGGGAAAAGTCGTAAAAGTGTGAAGTTTTCTTGGTTGATTGAGCTACACAGTAACATTTCAGGGAATTATTGCTGGAAAGTGAATTTAAGTTGAACTTTGAGCTCGGAGCACAAAATTAAAATATTAGTAGTTTTTATTTTAATTACACATCATTACCATTTCATCATTGTGCGTTCAATACCTTATTAATAATTTCAATACAATGCAAAGCGAACTGTTTTGTTCCTTCATTTTGTGTGCAGTAGGTACCAGTTGAAAATAAAGTGCTCGGTCGGTATATATATAAGGTCCTAATTTATTAATGAACTTCCTTTTAACAATACAAGGAAATAAGGGTATGGTCTAGTATTCAGTAAAAGAAAGGCATTAAATTTAGAAATACTCGGTAAAATGCGCCTCTCTTGTAGCAGCCATCCGTCAGTAGAAAAAAAAGATTTAGGGGTGCGGTGCGAAGGGCGCGTCAACGCATCTCACATATGTAGTAAGAAAATTTTTCTAACTACTTACAAATACAATACATTTTTTTTTTACTGAATACTAGACTATTATTTCCTTGCTTAAACGATCATAATAATATGTAACTTATACAGTCATGTGTTAAAAGGAAGTTCATTAATAAATTAGGACCTTATATACTAGCTTGCTATGTAATTTCTCCCGATAGATTCTGTTTTCTGTGGTCTTACCAAAATAAGTACCTTACTCTTTAGCAATAGTCGCTATTTTTAAGTTAAAAAATCAGATAAACACCTAATCTGAGGGTTTAGTGCGAGTTTTTGTTCATATTCGAACGTGTTTTGTGAACTTTTCACAAGCCGTCCAAATAAAATAAAAAACCATAATGTGAATTATTTACCAGACGTGTTACATTATCCAAATTAGCCGGGTTGCTCACTACAAAATGTGAGCAAATATGTTACAGATATAGGTAATATATTATTATGTAGGTAACACGCGTAGTATATTTTCGCAACATACGTGCATTATGAGAGTACTTTTCTATTTGGTCGGTTTGTTTATATTGATCGAACGCGAACAAAAAACTTTCAAAAAGCACTCAGTTATTCGAATTTATAGATCACAATAAGATCCACCTGTACTGCGTTCTACTATTTATTTTTAAGTATCGTATGGTAACGCCCGCACTCTTGCGGCGTGATAGAATGAAAATGTGTTCAATTGATAATAACAAAGAATTTTTTTTTATTTTTTATTAGCCATTTAATATCCCACTGCTGGGCAAAGGCCTCTTCTCTCAAAATAAATAATTGTTACATAAAAAAACATTCTCAATAACACAACCAACTTAAAAATATTTTTACTATTTTTAAGTTTATTCATATAAATAACGTGTTAATAGTTTAAATCATCAAATTTATAAATTTGAGACAATATTTTTGATATATATGTATACCTAAAACCTAAAGGAAATAAAATTAAAACACAGGTTAGCAACCTGTCAGACAAATTAACATCTTTGTATGTTTTATAATTTATCTGACAGATACGGTATTGGGAACTTATCAGGAACATGTGAAGCCGCTCTTATAAGACTCCTGCTTTAAATAAAGCATTGTATACTTCATTTGAGCGACTTTTATTTTAATCTTAAAAAAATTCTTCAGAATCAGCGCTTATCCACCAGACATTTTAGACAATTTAGACTTTCAAGACAAATTTTAATTTAATTATCATTAGTTTTCTTTAATCGAAACCATTTTTCTTTGCAAATGTGTAACTTTCTTGAAAGTCTTTACTGCACACTTAAAAAAATCACGCCCAGGCAATTAGGTAGACAATAAAAAAACACTTAGAATTTAAAATACTGACTAGATCTTTGCCATGAGTTCGTATGACATTGTTTTTTTAAACAATTCATCATATTTTTTGTTTTTTAAAAAAAGAATACATTTCTAATTCTTTTTTTTTTCACCAGCCAATTATATTTGAAACTCATGGTAAAGCTAAGAACACACTCAAAAAAAATTTACAATCGATCAACACGAAGGTGAGGATCCATTGAATTGGACAATATGGCGGACAGCCAAGCGCTATTAAGACTTAAATGAGACTACAGAGACCACCTTTCGATACTAACCATCTTAATGTCGCTTATTGTGGTGATCATCCGTACAAATAGGTTAATGTTTACTATTGCCGGTCCATCTGGTGAAAATGCGAAATCCTTGTACGAATAAAGTCCTTTTACGACTCAAATAAGTTAAATGCAATCATAAAAATCTTAAAATAATATAATAAACAGACACAGCATTCTGTTTGACTGGTAAAGAAAGAAATTCAGCATTAAGTCCGCCTATTGTATCCACAAATAAAATTAAAAAAAAAACAAACTGGGGGAGGTGAAATTTTTCATTTTAAAATATTTTCAATAAAAATGAGTTTATGTATTATCAATTAAAAGGTTAGTTAACTATATTTTGAGATCTCTTCTGTTAGTTAAAAACTGTAGAAGTTCCCTCTTTGTGGCAATTATTCACTTTTGTAACCATTATAAATAAATAGATATTTTTCAGTACTTTTGTATTATCATTATAAACTTAAATCAATAAATATAGCCACCAAAAATAAATTTAATTAATTAATCAATTATGAGAGCGAAGTAAATTATGTACACCTTATTTTCCCTTACACTCTGTAACTAGATGTCTCATCAAAATAAATCTATTTAATTTATTCCATTCCAATATACTTGGCCCAAGATTTTCAGTGAAATTCTTTTTGTATTTTTATTTATTTTTGTATTTACTAACATCTTTTAGTTTTAAGATAAATGTTACTAACCATTGGACCTTTGATGTCAAATAAATAAATGAATTATTATTATTATTATTTTAAAAAAAATTGTGTTTGAATTAGGATGGACTTTTTGGTGGTAACATTAATATTGTGTTTTATCACAATATATTGATTTGTAATCGATTCGTTTGTTTCATATCGATCAGCCCCCTTAGAACCCTGTTTTCACGTAACAAAAACAGATTCAATCTCAATTCGAACTCCATCGCGCTGTCAATTCCTATGTATGAGTTGAGACAGCGATTGAGTTTGAATCGAGATTAAATCTGTTTTTGTTGCGAGAATAGGGCGGCAGATGATTATTTGGAGATGTGCTAAGTTTATGTATTGGAATATACTCATAGAATTGATTATAGGTACCCACGCACAGCCTAGACTATGACGTCCGATAACCTCAAAGGAGTACTTATTACGCTAGTTTTATAGTGTAAGGTCTTAAGCACAATAAAAGTAAGAATGTTTCAAAAAATAAAAAATAAAATAGAAATTCTAAAAGGCACGGTTATACTAATGATAACTTGCTGATATGTAATTTAAAAGTATATTAATTTTTAAGCAGAATTTTTATTTGAATAAAATTCTAGTTTATTTCCTATTGTTTATTATATAATATTATTATATTAGAAATTCTATCATCAACATTAATATATGATCACGAAAAGAAAAATAACTGTACCGATATAATGGTTTATTAATATAAAATAGCGCGATGTAATCATAAAACAATATAGTTCAAGGATTCGAAAGATAATCTTTGTAATACATAAAAAAACATGATAATAACAATAAACATAAGTAACACCATAGGCGCTATCAATGCTTTGTCTGCTACAAGGTAGGAAATTTTAAAGAAGAAGACTATTGATTGAGTTCGGCGTTTAAATTCAATCTAACAGCATTTATAAACCGGTGAATTCAACAATCCAAAACCAACATTGGTAGCTTATTTCATCTATTTTTGCCGTCAAACTTTGCATAAACATGCATGTGTTTTCGTTCGAAGGTGAGGGATGGCACTGCGCCAAAAGATCGTTACATCACTAATTATTACCTACACACCATATTTCATTCATATTGAAAAGTGATGCAGCTTCCATAAAATTACAAGAAGACATTACTTTTTTTAAATCTTACAACCTTTCCTTGCTTAACTTACACTGACATATGGCAGCCCGGTGGCGCAGTTGGTTGGTAGGCACTACTTTCAGTACCAGAGGGCACGGGTTTGATCTCCACACGGGGCAAACAATAAGTGATATATTAGCGTTTGTGTTTGTTTCCTCAGTCTGGGTGTTTTCTATGTATTCAAAGATTTATAAGTATTTGTCTTCTCAGTCTTAGCCATTTTCTACCAATCTAGTCTGGTGTAGGCCTCCTTCAGACTTGTCAACTTTCATCGGTGTTTCGCTACTTGTATCGAATTGGATCCAGCAATCTTCTTAATATCTTCTTTCTACCTCATTTGTGGTCTACCTCTAGGGAGTGTTTCACCTCAGGGAATAAGTAATACATTTAAGGGAATAAGTAATACATACATTAAAGCTATACATTTTCAATAATATATCCATTGACCAGTAAACATAAGACAAACAGGCTATAGCCTAGCTAAGCAAGCTAGGCTCTTCCCTGTTCCCACCGTCTTAGCGGACAACGCATTGGCAGTACCCCTAGTATTCGTGATGTTCATAGGCGGCGGTGACCATTTTCCATCGGCCCGCTTGCTTGTTTGTTTGTCATGTCATAATAAAAACACTGTACACTTACAAAAGTTTGAATATAATACCAATTTAATATTTGAACTATTTGTCAAAGTAATAGTCTAATTAATAGTTAAGTGTTCCCTCCTCGTTTGTACCTGCCAAGCGCCGAACCGCTAGTTAAAGTGATGATAAATAGCTTTCCTTTGGATCAATGGGTCGTCAGTACCCATTGTGTGTACATTATTAAACGATATTGAAAGGCTCATTTGTATAGTAATTTAATATTAATAATGTTTACTTCATGTTCAGTCGATAAACTCAAATTACTGTCTCTCACGTAGTTGTTAAGGAGGGAATTTCTTTCAATACATCGTACACCGGCTTTTTTCTTTCTGATTAAATTCCTTGTTTATTCCAAGACAGCTGTAGTTTCTCTTCAGGTACCGTTGTTGATCCTGGCTACACAGGAGACACAACTGTGGGATTGCGTGGTGGGCATGTCCCGATAGGTATAATCGATAAAATGAAAGAGGTAAAGGCAGAGAAATAAAATAAAGGTTCTTGTGCTAATAATGTAAGCATCGTTATGAAAGTTTGTAATTACATACAGCCAGTCTCTGAAATTAAAGTTAATGACACAAAAGCTGCTAGCTGTCACTGTTAAATGCAAGAAGATAAAAGAGATAGCTTGACGTAATGTACATTTTTTTTTATGTCACAAAATCGGCCCGCCTGATGGCAAGCATCACCGTAGCCTATAGACGCTAGCAATATCGGGGGTATCACTCACGCGTTGCCAACCCTCCCAACTCCCCCAAGTGGAGCTCTGGAGACCTTACTGACCGTAGGAACACAACATGGCCGAGATCAATGCTATTTAGCTACGATCGTCTGTATGGGAAGTCCTTCCCCAGACGGGCTGCTCCGATTTGAGCGGGTCATCTGTGCTCTACCTCTCTTACAATTAAAATACGTTCTCAGAAACTGGCTGTGAGTTTTTCTTTTTGCTTGGCGTAGAAGTCACAGATGCATTCACAAGTTTCAAAGTCAAAAAAGTCAAAAGTACTTTCACATGTTAGCTTATTATACTCGTTTTACATTTTTCTACCAGTTCAGTATTTCAGACAATGAATTTCTTGTAGGTAATGTATTGTTTGATGGTTTTTAGTAGACATTTTCTTTTATTACATTTCTTATCATTAATATTTTTTTTAGGCGATGCAAAGATGATTTTACACTATCATACATGGTGTAAGTACATTAACGTGAAATAAAAAAATACAAAACAAAATTTAAATTTTTTCATTATTATTTAAATTAGTTTATTCAGGCTTTCGTGACTTAATTATACTTCGTCATTTTGGTGTAATTTTGTATTATTTTTGGTTTGCATAATATCTTTATTATCAGTTTTTGTAAGCCTACTGAAAATGCAAAGAAACAATGAGCCTATTCGCCATTGTCCCACGCAATATGGGTCTATCTTCAATCTCATCATATCAACCCATAATCATCCCACTGCTGGGATACGGGTCTCCCTTCAATCGAAGGTGATTAGAGCGAACTCTGCCACGCTGTTCCAATGCGGATTAGCAGAGGCCGGTTTCAAACCGCCCGAAGGCCAACGACTTTGCTTAACGACTGTCATCCATCGACAACAGCCGGGACCGACGGCTTAAAGTGCCCTCCGTGGCACGAAGAAGCTCGAAATAACGAAACCCATCCAAACGCTGGCTAGGGTCGAAGTAGCTTAACTGCGTGTTCATATTAGAGTGCGACACACAGCGACTCCATCGAACTCCTCATCTTCAATCTAAAGGAAGACTAACGCTACACGTGCCTCTTACTTAGGCCTGCCATGGCTCAGTATTTTCAAGTCATGTAATATTGATTTGGCTATACGGTGCTTTTTGAGTCACGCTGACCGCATGCTGACCGTCGACGTCGCCGGCGCGCTGACAGCAAAATGTATGAATTATAATATATAATAATATAATAATCTCTTTATTTCAGATATTTATCCATTTTGTTAGTAACATTTGCACACTTAAAAACTATGTTAGTATTATTGCATTAGACAAACATAAAATTAAAATAATTCAAAATATATATATATATATTTTTTTTATAAATAATATATGAATTAGACACTCATTATGTAATAAATGTCTAATTCATATATCTACCGGCCTTCCCGTTACCAGTTGCACTAGGAACACAACTATGAATGCGGTCCCAGTGCCCCAGGAACGGACAGTCCGTCTTGTCACCCAGTATTTTCAGAATGCCGTTGGTGCTCCCCCGGATCCTGCGCATCAGAGATTATGAACCGTCCACGCTGATAACCTACGCGTTATTCAAAAACGCTTCCTAGAAGTTCAATTATTTGCGGCTGTCAGCGCCGTTGGTCAGCATGCTGTCAGCGCAACTTTAAAACCAGCCTAACAAATACAATCGGAATAGACGACTTCACGGGAGAATTTAATATAGGTACCATCCAAAGACTGGCTAACGTTGGCATTGCTTAACATATAAGTTCATTTAATTTTATTGACACGTACAACGAAACATCATGGCGCGCGTTAAAATATTTACAGGTTTCGTTACAAACATCGAATAGGTATGGTTACAAAGTACAGCCCAAAAAGCTTGACTTTAATAAGAATTTAATCTATATACTAATATATAAAGCTGAAGAGTTTGTTTGAACGCGCTAATCTCAGAAACTACTGGTTCGAATTGAAAAATAATTTTTGTGTTGGATAGTCCATTTGTCGAGGAAGGCTTTAATCTTACCAATAAGAGCGAAGCATCAGTGAAAAATGATGCAAAAACGGGGAAAATTATTCATACATATCGCGATAGTGTTTTCGACAACCACGCGAACGAAGTCGCGGGCACAGCTAGTTTTTTATAACGCGCGTAGACGTAACCACTTAACACAAATTTTTCACCTAATTTTTCACGAGCTAATGCTACCTACTCCTGACGATGATACTCAAAAGCTCGAGGAGTTTTTTCCTTTAATCCATTGGCGGTAAAAACAGCTACAGTGATTTACGATCCTTTTTGTTACGCGGTGAATGCGATGAAAAAAAAAGTTCCTTAAGAAAAATCCATTACCGTTATTTAATTTGGTGGCGTGGCGTGGCGTGGCGTTAAACGGATAAATTGATCTTTAATGTTCGGGAAATTACTGGATTTCCATTTATTACGGGAACTTTTAAACGGTTTCGGGACACTTAAGAATATTCGGTCATTATTTTAACTTTTTACCGAAAATTCTTTAAATTACGGACACATCTTTATGTACGTAGAATAGTATATAGTAGATCACTGGTTCCTACCTATATATACCCCTATGACCTATTAGGAAATCCGATTTTACCCCGACCTTACAATGATCATTACAAAAAATACAAGCAAATAAAAATATCTTTATTAATCACTAGCTTTTTTGCCCATGACTTCGTCCGCGTGAAGTTCTGGACCCGTTCCTGTGGGAACCACATTGAATTTCGGGAAAACCAAGCCTATGTCACTCCCTGATAATGTAGCTTTCTACTGGTGAAAGAATTTTTGAAATCGGTCCTGTAGTTTCGGAGCCTATTTATTTCAAACAAACAAACAATGAAATCTTTCCTCTTTATAATATTATTATTAGTATTAGTATTAGAATAGAAAGTATAGACAAATTGGACATCCGTCTGTCAATTTTCCTGCGATCGAGATGACGCGACGGCAGATAGAAAAAAATGCTGCGTGGCGACTCATAATTTTGAAAACCTAATTGATGAAGTTAAGATATTATATATCTTAATTATTCGGTTCTTCGTTACCCCTACAAAAAAGCAGATTTCGGTAGTTCGGAACCACGGTGAAGAGCTAGATTTCTTAATATTGCTTGAAGAGTTTTTCTCGAATTTTTATTTGTGAATTGTATTTATATTGTTCTTATGTCCATAATTATAGGGTTTCATAACGATGATAGCATAAAAATCTGTTCTTAATTGTCTACTCTGTTCATCTCTTTCATAAACATGACATATGGATTTCCATATGAGGATATTTATCCATACTACTCGATACAAATGTATTGAACAGCTTTTTTTTTCTCGTGATTTCGAAGTTGGTCCCATAGTAAATATTCTTTATATTGAAGAGTAGAATCACCCCCTAAAATCTTTACAGTTCATTTTGTTAGACCTTGCATTTTATATAAGAAATAAATATAATGGAGAGTGTAAATACATAGTTAACATAACTATGCTTTTTCATCCTATTCGTTTTACCGATTTAAATTCTGTATATTTTGGGCTGACACATCATTAGTCTTTATGAAAATAGTTTGAAAGAAACGACTTTGAATAGTTTTTATGGGAATATTCCATAAGAAATTGAAAATGAGGGCAAAATTTATATTATGCTCTACCACTCATACGATCGTTTGTAAACAATTATTTTAACATATAAATAATCATATTTGAACTAGTTCACGATACATTCCTTAACTAAGACCCCCCCCCCCCCTCTGAAGAGTAGAAAATGTACAACGATAAATTTCCACGAGAATTGTTGGAAAATATTAATGATTTATTTCCGTACAACTTTACAAGTATTAATTTTGTTTAAAAATAATTATGTTAATCACAAATACCAGTTTTTATACATGCTGTTATAATATAATTTAATTAATTAATTTATATAATTAATTCTTCATATTTGGGTTACTATAAAAAATTCCAGTAGTCTACAATGAGTTCCATCACCTGTCTTCTACCTTCCCTTTATGGCTTTTCGACTAACGGGTCTATTTTCAACATACATATTTTCAATATTCAATACAATACAAAACACTTTATTACCATTAAAAAAAGTGAGAAAAAAAATTCAATCTCAAGCAGCTTTATCGCTCACTCAGTTTTATATTTTAATGAGCTTAAAATCGATTGAGATCAAAACTAGATTTTTTTACTGTTTTATTACATGAATAGACTCGCAGATATTGAAGAGAAACCTGAGCGTTGAGTGAGAAAAGAAATCCACTAATAGTATCACATCGTTTTCCTGGTGACGTCATGTCATTTTCCTAATAATTCTCGCTTATATGCATATTACGTGATTTCACCTCACTCACCACTCAGATTCCTCACAAAGCTGTCTTATCCTACCTCTCCACACCACACCGAATGCTACAGAATGCGACACGCTCTGGCATTCCGTGTCGCATCACGCATCCCGTTCTCAACGAGAAATTCCATTCAATACGTGGGGCGTAGAACTGAGTATCTAATCGAAACCGCAGCGTATGCTGATCAACTCACTGTGTGTAACAGCTTTAAAAGTGAATTACCGGTATAATGTATAACTAACTTAAATTTTGACTTTTTTTAACAACTTTAAGTAATATAACGTATTACAAAGCGAGCATTGGTACTGTCGGCGAAACAAGGGGGCAGCAGGGCTAATTCGGCCGCGTGGCATGAATGTTATCAGTAAAAGCCCTCACAGACCACAGATGTTTTATTGGCCGATATGGTCGGTCTCTTAAACAGTACTATGACATAATGCTATTACAACGATTTGGTACAATACAGAGTAAGAGACAGACCAAACTATCGGCCGATAAAAAGTCTTTAGCCTGCGGAGGCTCTAACACCGGTCAATGCGCACAATAGAGGCTGCTTTTCACAAAACGAGGTGATGCTATTATGTAGTTCATTTTTTACGTCGCTCACGTTCGCACATCTTTAGTCGAATAGCAGCTTAACGTCTCAGCGCAAAAAGACTCAGTCTGCGTAACTTTTTTACGAATCATAGTGCGTCATTAAAACCATTTTGTTTCAAGCTTAAATTAATATTAGTAACAAACAACCTGAGCAAATTATAATTTGTACTATTTTTAATATCGTTTTAGTAAAATGAGATGAAAGTTCACGTACCAGTGCCGTTGATGCCAGAGGGTCGGATCCTTGCGTCGTAGCGTCCCGGACCAAGGATTTGATCCAGGATCTGCTTCTCCTTCTCTCGGAAGTTTATCTTCGCACCGTTCATACATCTGTAAAGGTTATAGAATTTAATAATAGAACAGGGAGAGCCCTTGCTCAAAAGTCCTCCAAAGTCCTAAGAGCACTTGAAGACGTCCGTTTTTTTTATGGGAATAACTGTCCGTGGGTGTTACCGGGTTCGCATAGGTGTATGGTTTATAATGAATGTGTGTACATGTATCAGCCTCCGTGCCGGCGAACAATCCATCTAAAAAAATTTAGTGAAAAAACGGACGTCTACAAACGCTCTACAGGGTCTGGGAGACTGGGCCCTGGGGGACAGATCCTGCAGTGACAGGCGAAGAATGACAGAAAAAAAACCTTCGCTCGTGAACTTTTGCCTCTTTGTGTCACTGCGGCCTTCGACTGCAGCACACACATTTCTACTACAATCTTGTCAACTTATTTTTTTTTCATTCTCTACAATCCATACTTCTTTAAATATTATAAATGAAAAAGTGAGTTTGTTTGTTTATTTGTTATTCCTTCACGGCTTGACTAAGCATTATGTTTGCATGTTTGAATTGTGAGGGGTACAGAGCCCAACATAGGCTACTTTTTATCCCGTGAAAGTATGTCGTTCCAATGGGAAAATAATTTTTCTACTAAAGAGGGCGCTGTATCGGCCAACAGATGGCGCCACAAGTCGCGCTATGTTTTATTGTCATAAATGATCTATGTCATAAAATTAACGCGAGCGAAGCCGCGGGGAAAAGCTAGTTTAATATAACTAGTTTAAAGTCTTCAAATTGGCCCGTGAAGATGTCACAGTAAATTATAATTTTATTAAAATGTTTCTTTTGGATTTCTGGCATTGCTATTTATCTATGTGCTGTCTGTGCTTTGTCATAATTATTTGTGGCGTTTGGTCACAAGTTTAAATGAATTGTAGTCGTACATAATTTGGCAAAGGGTCGAGGAAATTTCATGAACGTTTAATCATTCTATTTCTGACAGGACTACAGGACAGGTTTGTATCACGTTTGAAGCGTACGCGCTTTGTACGCAAAGGGCGTACAATTCTTTTTATTATAAAATTTTATTTTTAAGCTTATCCCTTAAAATATTTAATAATAATTAATATAATTTTTTTTTCTTCAATAAAAGTGAGTAACTAATTGACGAGTAGTCTGATAAAAACGCGAAAGCTGCAAGCGACTGCAGCACGTCTTACATCGCTGTACACGTCTTGTACTGCGCGTTGCATGATCGCCCCGTGTGCATAGGTTACAAGATTGCTTTACGTTGCGTTTGACGCGCGTCATTTGCGTTTCGTATGCGTAAAATACGCCTTACGTGCCATCGCTCACGCTACTACTTTTATTATAAGCTAGTTTAAGACTTATTTTGAAAATGCAAATACTTAATCACACTATAATTAAGACGATAAAAAACAATGATTTACTAAACTATAAACACAAAAAGAATTCCAGTTAAAAAATAACTGTATACACATTGTATATCTTGCCAGATGGCAGACACCGGCAGATCAGTTAATCCGTCATCCGCTTAGAATGCGACGCCGGGAATATATTGCACTAGACAATTTACACGATTCACAGACAAGATAAAAATGAGGTTACATGGAGATTGTCGCTGTAACAACTGTTTTACGATATTCATGATGTGAAATACGAACTTTTTTTACTTTTTATCTATTATATATTTTCTTTCTGATTAAATTCGTTGTGAGTTCCAAGACAGGTGCAGTTTCTCCCCCGGAATGTCAATAAGCTTCATTGCTTATCGTCAATTGAGGTCGCCGTTGTAGATCCTGGCTACATAGGAGACACATCGGTGGGAATGTATGGTGGGCTTGTCTCGATTTTCTTTGCTTTTTATTAATGTCTTTTTTATGAAGGAGGTCGGCAAATGAGCAATGTCACCTTATGGTAAGTGATCACCTTATCATATGGATTTATGTAAATCAGACGATTGTTTTAAGTTTTTCTTTCAAGTATGTATAATGGAACGAAAAAACTAGTAATAACTTCAATTTTTTTTTTAAAATGTAAACTAATCTAAACTAAACTATTTAGTAACATTTTAATGTTATTAATAATGTTGAATGAAGCTAATAAACTACATAATCATTTGTAACCTATATAAAAGAAAGTCGTGTTAGTTACACTATTTATAACTCAAGAACGGCTGAAGCAATTTGGCTGAAAATTGTTGGAGAGGTCACTTAGAAGCAGGAGCAGGACATCGGATACTTTTTATTCCGTTAGGGTAGGTAGGGGTAGGGGTAGGGTAGGGTAGGGTAGGGTAGGGTAGGGCAGGGTAGGGTAGGGTAGTGTAGGGGTAGGGTAGGGTAGGGTAGGGTAGGGTAGGGGTAGGGTAGGGTAGTGCCTCTAAGGCGGAACAAAGTTTTCCGGTTCTGCTAGTTATAAATAAAATTCATGTACTTATAATGGCTTGGCTACATTAGCGGGTTAAGGCGATGTGCAAAGCGTAGTTACTTACTCGCTCGAATTCTTGTAACACTTGTTGAGGGTAAAGACAAGTACATCATGTATGCACGTACCTACACAAAGTTTTTACGCGTCAACGCGACAGGAATCTTCGCCCGCTAATGTAGCCGCAGCAAAACATAAAAGTTGACATTCTTTGTCGACCATCTAATCGATCTATTGACATACAACATTCATAGACCATTAGCGGGGTGTTTGCTGTTTATTCACACAGGAAATTCACTAACACTGAGATGTAAGAAAAGGAAGATGTGTCGCTATCAATCAACAGTATTTCGATATTTATTTGGAACTAAGGATCCCAAATTTTTTTGAAAATATAATACAGCCTATGTTACTTGGAGATATTTTAGTTTTCCAAAACGGTGTAAGAATTTTTGAAATCGGTTCAGTACTTCTTGAGTTTACTCATTACAGACATACATACACACACACAAAAATATAAATCTTTCCTTTTTAGGGTTTCTTAGTAAACTACAAGGAACCCTTATAGTTTCGCCATGTCCGTCTGTCCGTCCGCGGTCTAGCGCCTAGACGCTTGATGCTAGAAAGCTGTAATTTGGTATGTATACTCATATTAACATTGCTACGCTACCAAAGCGTTTCCTACTTCCTACTACAAGGAGGGGAATAGTAAAAGAAGAGATAAGGAGAAGTCCTTACAATGCTTCCTAGTCCGACTATCTTCTTTCTGATTAAATTCGTTGTGAGTTCCAAGACAGCTGTAGTTTTCTCCCCCAGAACGACAATAAGCTTCATCGCTTAATTGTCAATCTGAGGTCGCCGTTGTTGATCTTGGCTACACAGGAGA
The DNA here is from genome assembly GCA_905163395.2 of Endotricha flammealis. Lineage (NCBI taxonomy): Eukaryota > Metazoa > Arthropoda > Insecta > Lepidoptera > Pyralidae > Endotricha > Endotricha flammealis. The sequence goes on along the minus strand of LR990868.1, from coordinate 13,914,373 downwards.
CACATCGGTGGGAATGTGTGGTGGGCTTCTCCCGAAGATATAAGGAGAAGGGAAAGGAATTGGGATGTCGGATCTCTCACTCACTGATTATATATATTATATTGTCAAAGAACAAAATTGTTTGTGCTATCGTCACTTACTCTGTGATTTGTGTGAAGTAGAGTACGAATAGTATTAGAAGGGCACATGATGGCCGAGGGATGTCCATCCTCCGTCTGAAACAATATAAAAAAATCATGAGTATCGTGTCGTGTAGATAGTAAGCAACTGTTTTATTAACCTTTCCGACGTATTCTATATACCCGTATCGTATCGAACAAGGTACCTACCGCAAAAATTCACTGACTATTTACCTCAATTCTTACGTAAAAATAACTTTAATTTACACAATTTTTATTACACTATCTCCTCTTAAGACTAGTAGTGTCTGGAATCTCCTTATCCATAATGAATATGGACTAGTGTTGGTATAAAAATTGGCATACAGAAAGATGCATGTTAAAAACTATTTAGTATTATAGATGTAGATGATAAATAGTGAACATCAATCATAATTTTCCAATGTTCATTGCGTGAATATAAACTATAAGGCTATAAGTTTGTGTTTATTTGCAAACAAGCTAAGGAAACAATACTACACAATATTATGCCACTTATATTTCGGGGCTAATCTAAGCAACTGCTGTTTATGTCAATACAAAATATCGTCTTTCGATATTTTAAGAATTACTGTATCGGAACGACTGTATCCAACGAATATACAGCCAAGGACATAAATAATTATGTAAAACCAAAGAATTATGGTAATTATGTCAGCCTATACCTATAGATATTTCCTTACATCTTTTACATAGTGTAAAATGAAATCGCTTCCCTGTTTGTTTGTGCCATGTCCGTCCCTATGTATGCTTAAATGTTTAAAACTACGCAATTTTATTAGATAGAGTGATTCAAGAGGAAGGTTTTTAAGTATAATACATTCCGAAATACCCACGGGAAAGCGGGATACACGCAAACGAAGTTGCGCGGGTTAAACTAGTATTATATTTAAAAAATGGCAACATTAGTTTGCACAAACAAACAAACAAACACACAAACATCCTCTCACCCCAAACGCATATAGCGTCTCCGTTCGGTCGTGGGTAAAAAAAAACTGTCTGTCTGTTCGCGATTAACTCAAAACTACTGAATATATTTTCATGTGGTTTTCACTATTGGATAGAGTGGTTATTGAGAAAAGTTAGAGTATATAATTTGTATAGTTTTGTCGACATTTAGTTGATTATAGTAGCTCAACCCGCCGTCATTATAGTGTTACAGGCCAATTGCTGCACTTTATTTATAATGCACATTCGAAGAAACAGAAAGGTTGATACGACACGCCCTCTATTCTAATAATATCATTTCTAAAATATAGATTTGTTTTCTGAAATAAAAAGGAATAAATGTAGGTATAAAATGAAGTTTTTATAAGTCATTCTACTATAATTGCAGAGATTTTATATAACATACTGCTATAAGTGTATAAAGTTTTGGAATGATAGGCTAGTTCGACCGGGGAAGTACCACTACCACTATTACACAAATCGTAAACTCTTTAGTGTTGCTATAAATAAAGTTAAATTAAATCAAAAGGGAATATTTTTGTTGATGACCAAAAAACATTTTTTTTTTTTTTTTTTTTTTTTTTTTTTTTTTTTTTTTAATAATTGAAAATTTCAGTTTGGGTGTACTAACACCCTCTTCTGAGACACCGGACTGTTGCGGGAGCGTAGGGCTCTCACCGCCAAAAATTTTACAGTGTCTGCCTAGGGGCGCCCCAGAGGGGGGCTCGAACCTCGGCCTATGGCGACACTGGGGGAAGGCGAACGGATTGGAGAGAAGCGGCCGGGCACGTGCCGGTACCGCGAAAACCGAGTCCCTACAGGAAGGTGGCGCGACGCGCGGCCCCGCCGGCGGGGCCGATATGACGGACGTGTGTGTCTAGTTTGTGTCGCGGATTCTAATTGTTTATACGCCTCGATGGCGACTGTAATGGGGTCGTCCGGGTCGTTGAGGACGTGCCGCGGACGACGTTTGGACCTGCTGGTGCCAGCCGGAGCGGAATAATCCCCTGCGGCTTTCACCAACGGATTTGGGTGATGATTGAGCGAGTCGAAGTATTTGACAGAGCATTGCTTTAGGTGGTGAGAGATGGTCGGCACACCTAAGTCAATGTGGAGGTTTTTGTTCCTAACGAACCAAAGCCCACCGATGGCTTTGCGCAAAAACCTATTCTGAATGGTTTGCAGCCTGTGGATATGAGAGGGCGCGGCGTGAGCGAAAACTGGACTTGCGTATGTCATTATCGGCCTAATGCACGTTGTGTAAACTCTCACCTTATTTCTAAGAGAGAGTTTACTGCGCCCATTAAGCAAACAATGTAAGCGGCCTAGCGCGAAAGCAGCGCGGTCGCGGACAATCTTTATATGATGTTCGAAGGTGAGTCCCCTATCGAGTGTGACACCTAAATAACGGACTTTCTTTTCCCAAGGGATCGGTTGTCCGAACATCTTGACTTTAGTGGAGGGATTTGGCGTAGTACCTCTGGAGAAGAGGATAGCGGCGCTTTTATCTGGATTAACTTCTATGCGCCATTTCCTAAACCAGTCGCCAAGGGAGTTGGCGGCGGCTTGGAGGGACTTTACTATGGCGGGTGTACTAGAAGCCGAACAATAGATGGCTGTATCATCTGCGAAAAGGGCAGTATGAGTCACAAGTGGACTGGGTCTAAATTGAGGGAAGTCGCTTGTGTAAAGCGTGTATAGGAGGGGGGAGAGCACGGATCCTTGTGGTACTCCGGCTCTAATGGTGTGAGGGGTGGATAGTGCCCCATCCACCCTATAGCGGAAAGAGCGATTCGACAAGTAGTCTCGTATGATGAGCACGAGACGGTTTGGCACATTAAGTTTGTAGAGCTTATAGATAAGCCCGTTGTGCCATACTTTGTCGAACGCCTTTGCCACGTCGAAAAAGAGAGCGCCCGTTTTGTGCGGGCGGGATCTGTTCGCTCTCCGGTCCAACACGTGTTCGACTATGCGATGCACTTGTTGGACACAAGAGTGTTTGGCTCTAAAACCAAACTGTGCGTCAGGTAAAAGATTATTAGCAAGGGAAAAATCTTTGAGACGAGCGAGAATAATGCGCTCATAGATCTTTCCTATCGAACTAAGGAGACTGATTGGGCGATAGCTCGAGGGCTGATCCTTGGGCTTGCCGGGTTTTGGAATGCCAATGACGGTGGCTTCCTTCCAAGATTTGGGGAAAATACTGTTTTTTAATGCCGCATTGAAAATGGCGGTCAGAAGAAGAATAAGGTGCGCGGGGAAGAGCTTGACGACTCTATTAGAAATCCCGTCAGGCCCCGGGGCCTTCCTATTATGTAAATCTCTGATAAGGGACTCTACCTCATCGGGGGTTACCGGCTCTATCGGCGGGTCGGCATCTGTGAGAGGGCTCGCGAGATTGTTGAAAACCTCAGTATCGACCTCGAGTAGGTGATCTGGATCAACGGGGAGTGTGCTAGGTGCACATTGTGCCTCAAGACTGGATGCTAAGCATTCAGCTTTTTCCTCGTCCTCGAAGGCGAGGGGGAGGGAGGGATCTGACTGTACTAACGGGGGGGTGGCAGCCACTGTATCTGCCTTAAGGGCTCTGGTGAGGTTCCAGAAGGCTTGTTGAGAGGGGACCATATTTGTAAGTGTCTCGTCCCACTGATCGTTCCTAAGCTGTCTAATGCGACGCTTAACCGCTGATTGGGCAGCGCGCATGCGGACACGGTTCTGCTCAGAGGGAAAAGAGAAGTAAGCCCTTTGAGCTGCGTTTTTCTCAGTTAACAGAGCACGGGCATCTGGCGGCAGTTCCCAGCGACGATGAGCGTTCACTGGGACGCGGCGCGAGCAATCGCTAACCACCTTCTGCACGTGCGCTGTTAATGAGTCAATTGCACCTATTGCGTCGGAAATTGAGACTATCTCGTCTGGAATCGGGTCTAACAAAGGAGATGAGATAGACTTAAGGCCTTCTCCTAGGCTGAACCAGTCAGTCTTGACTCTTGTGGGGTCTGAGGCTGCCACGTTAGGAATGCTCACTCTGGGCGAGAGGGCAATAATGACAGGCCTATGATCTGAAGTGAGTGCAGAGTGCACTTCTATAGAACTCAATCTAAGATTGATGTTCTTTAGGAGGGCTACGTCTAGGACGTCCGGACGATGATTAACATTGTCTGGATAGTGAGTAGGTGACATAGGTGCTACTACGTCGAAGTTGAGGCTCTCTGAGAGTCGCTCGAGTTGTCTACCACGTTGGTTTGTGGTTTGGCTACACCAAGCAAGGTGCTTGGCATTTAGATCGCCCGCTATGATAACAGACGGACCAAGATCTAGAAGGTTTCGTATATCACTGTCAAGTAGTGATCTAGGGCTTGAGGAGCTATTATTAGTGGGAGCTAGATAGGCTGACACTAAATATATGGATTGATGACCTGTCATTCCTAATCTACAGACAGAGGCTTCGATGTGCACGAGATTTGGTGTATCCACAGGCGTGCAGTGTAATGTCGCTTTGTAGTAAATGAGAGTGCCACCGAAGGCAGAGACTGTGCGATCATTACGAATGATTTTGTAATTCGCGATTTTGGGATCGCGAATTGACGGCTTGAGGAACGTCTCCTGGATGAGGAGAACGTCCAATTGATGGGTGTAGAGAAAATCGGCTACCTCAGACCTCTGGGTACGAAGCCCATTGGCGTTGAAGTAGCCGATTTTTAGGGAGGTCGGTTTGACTCTACTCGTGTTATGGTGTAGATCCATAACTAAAACCTAAAATTTTTGAGAGTGTCCGTCAGCGCTCTAAAGTCGCGCCTCAGGACTATGACGAGGGCCTCTGAGTTCCCCTGGCATTCTATGATGCGGTCTGCCAAAAGGTCGACTTCGTCAAAGTCGATGGCGTTTAAAACCGACATTACAATTTTGAAATTGTCGACGCTGTCACGGGAGGAGGAGGAGGAGGGTTTCGGCGGCAGCGGTGCCGCTTTTGGCGGCGGCGGTGCCGCTTTGGGAGAAGGTGGAGGGGTCGCAACCACTACCACCGCGGGTGCAGGTTGGCCTGAGGGGCTGCCCTGCGGGGGGGGAACCTTATTGGTTCTGTGTCGCCACGAATGCGACACAACTGGTGTAGGCACCGGTGCCTTTGCTGAAGCCGGGGCGGCCGCGGCAGTTTGAGGTTGGGGGGGGCTAACGTAGGCCACCTTAGGGGCGGCTCGAGTTATAGGTGGGGAGGGAGCGGGCCTCCGGCTCTTCACCTTGGGTGCTTTTGGGCACCCTCGGTAGTTCGCCGGGTGTCCCACCTCCCCGCAGTTTACGCAGCTCGGAGGTTCCGAGCATAGCGCGCGATCTTTAGGCCTTTGACACTCCGGTGTCGAGTGGGCTCCTAAACATTTTACACAGCGAGGTGTGTTATGGCAATTTCTTGCGGAATGCCCGTATAACTGGCATCTGTGGCATTGTCCCACAGTGCCTTTTTGGTGTGGGGGCTCGACAACAACCCCAGACAGTCCGCAAACCTTACGAAGGTTAAAGATGGCTTTGGCCTCTTTTAAGTTTGTCCTGTCCAGAATGGCCAGGACCATGTTAAATGGGGCAGAAGGCCCACGGTGCATACGGTGCACTTCTATCACGGGTAGTTTTTGGGCCTTTAGGTCCTCGAGCACGTCTTCGCACTCGATTTCTTTGGGGACCCCCCGAATGACTACGCGGAGGCGCCGGTCCTCCTCCAAGCTCCACGTATGGAAGGTTATCGACATAGCGTCGAGAAGGCGGGTGAGGTTACGGTAGTCCGTGATGGACTCCGTTTTTAGGCGGATACCCTCAGTTCGGGTCTCTGCAATAAAGAAGATGCCTTTGGCATCACATCGGGCCTTGATGGCCATCCACCTATGGCGGTTCGTGATGACAACCGCCGGTGGGCGCTGGGAGCGCTTGGGAGGGGTGGGGAGAGAAGCTCCCTCGGCACCCTGTTCAGCCGCGGGGGGCGAAGCAGGGGAGTCAGAGGCCGCGGCGGGAGTAATGCCGTCGGCCAATTTGGCGGCCTTCTTTGCGGCGCCTTTGTTGCGCCTGGTGCGCTTTCGGCCTGAGGCCATGACAAATTCGTCCGAGTCGGACGTGGGCTCTGAGGAGGATTCCGAGGACTCGGAAACAACCTCCATTTCTTCGTTTTCGGCCTGACGGGCCGGAGACGAATTAGCGGAGGGCGCGTCGCGCGCGGGGGTTTTGGAGCGCGCAGTGGTGCGCGCGGCGTTCGCAGAGTGCGAGGAGGTCGAGGCGGGGGCGGCGCGCGCAGCGGGTGCGTCGCGCGCGGCGGCGCGCGCGTCGTTCTCAAAGGGCGCGGCGGGGCGCGAGGCATTCGCAAGGTGTGAGGAGGTCGAGGCGGGGGCGGCGCGCGCGTTGTTCTCAAAGGGCGCGGCGGGGCGCGAGGCATTCGCAAGGTGCGAGGAGGTCGAGGCGGGGGCGGCGCGCGCAGCGGGTGCGTCGCGCGCGTCGTTCTCAAAGGGCGCGGCGGGGCGCGAGGCACTCGCAAGGTGCGAGGAGGCCGAGGCGGGGGCGGCGCGCGCAGCGGGTGCGTCGCGCGCGGCGATCTCGGAGGGCACTGCGTGGCGCGAGGTATTCGCACGAGGCGAGGAGGCGCGCGCGTCGCGCGCGTCGCGCGCGGCGTTTGCAAGGGGCGCGACGGCGGCGGAGGGCTCGGTGGCCAGAGGGGCCGGGGAGAGAGAAGCAACCCTCTTAATTTCCTCAATACGAGGCAACATTTGGGGATCTTGCTCTAAAATTAGAGCGATGAGGCCGTTTATAATGGCATTTTCGCGCGGGTCGGTCGCCATGGCGACCGGCCTAACTTTAAGGGACCTAACAACTAACGAATTATTCGCAGTTCGCTCCCGTCACGTTCCGCAAGGAAGAGTCTGCGAAGAAACCTTGCGGCGGTCGTGCCTAATAAAACGCGCTCGGGGGGAACACCCGAGGTGTGTATGCCTAGTCCCCCGCGCCGGGTGAGGCGGGGGGGGTGTAACTGGGTGAGCCCTAAGCTTGTAATCCTCTGACCAATCTCAATGTGTCAGAGGGCCCTGGCTGCTTAGTGATCGGAGGGTAGCTGTGAGCCGAAGCCCTATGCGCCCAAACCGTTCACTAAGAATAGGAAGGGGAGGGGGTAGGTGGGAGGGGGCGACAGCTAGCGTCGGTCAGGGGAGCCCCCTAGGCCGGTGGTGCTAGCCCCGTCCGGGTAACTTGCTTCACCCAGAAGGGGATCAGCGAGTGCCCGGGTCGCACTCCTGGTGTTTGCGCGCGGTTGGCACCGTTAGGTTACGCGCAAAACCAGACCACGAAACTGTGGTTTTAATCAAAAATCGCGCGAAGTTAAAAAGAAACTTCTAAAAACCTGATAATGTTTCTTTGTTTTCAAAAAAACAAAGAAACACGTAATTCGGAGTGGCAGTTACGTAATACGTAAACGGCCGTTGGGAGCGGGGCGTGCAGCGTGGCGCGGAGACACCGGGAACGTGTGGCTCGGGGCGCGTCGCGAGCACGACTGACCAAAAAACATAAGTTCCCTTCTAGCTTTTATCTTGATAGAGCCACGTATTTAGTGGTAAAATATAGCTTCATTAGCCCGCCCTAAAACTATTGTTATTACTTGTAATCTTCCAGCTAACCGTAATGATCGACAATTAGCTTAAAATACGAGCGCCACAAATGACCCGTTTCATGTTTTTTTTACATGTTGAAACATGGGTCATGTTTGGGTCATAAAACTATCCATAAAGACTTCTAGTAGTAAATTATTAAAAATACAACAATATATAGTAACCACTAATACCACAGAATAAAATAATAGTACCTACACTAATACGGGTAAAGGACTGGCTTCGCACGGTAATGGCACTAACTTCGGACCGAGTATGAGATACTGAAACCAGTTTACAACTTCGTCTTTGTCCTCTAACGTCACGCAACTTCATTGCACTTCGAGTGTAGTACCCGCATCACACTTTCCGAAATGATATGCAGCGATATGACATACTTAAAATAGTATAAAATGAAGTCGATTCCGCTGTTTGTACGCTTAGATCTTGTAAACCACTCAACGGATTTAATGCAAAAATAGATAAAGTGATTGAAGAGGAAACTATATCTTGTACTAGTAAAATACTAGCAACTTCGTTTGTTAGCGTATCTCTCGCATTCCCGTGGGAATTTTGAAAAATCCTTTCTTAGTACACCCCTTGACGTGTCGTAAGGAACCTACATTCCAAATTTGGAATCTCTAGACCCAGCGGTATGGGCTGTGCGTTGTATAGTTAAGTCAGTCAGGACTTTGAATTTTATAAAGATAGGTAATAACATGCAAGAATTTTTCGAAATTTCCACGAAGAATCGAGATAAATTCAAACTATGTTGGGTTTCTGTACTAAGTCATAAAAACAAAGAAAAACGTAAATATTGTAATAGGGTTTTACATCACGCGAAAATTTAATCAGGGCAACGAAGCATAGGGCCCGTGCCCGCCGGGAAATGGCATTCGGATGTAAACACATTAGGCCACTGCCACCTGTCGGGCAAACTCGTTACCGTTAGCAAGACGTAAACAACTTTGCCTTGGACACGTGGATTGTTTTATGTTTCTATGATGAGTTTTGGGATAATTTGTATTTAATACCATTAATTTATAAATATATAGGGACACACAGATTGAGCTAGTCCCAAAGGAAGTTCGAGTCGAGGCTTGTGTTACTATAATTTATAACATAGTAGCGAAACCCTCGCAATGTTTGCGTGTACATCCCGCTTTCCTATGGGAATTTCTAAATGCATTACACCTAAAGCCAGCCAAAACCCTTACTTTTGAATCACTATCTACTAAAAAAACGCATCAAAATCCATTGCGTAGTTTGAAAGGCCTAAGCTTACTTAAGGACAGACAGCCGGACTTTATTTTATATTATGTAAAGAAGATATATAATTATGTAGATAAACATTCAAGACCCAGGCCAATTAGAAAAAGTTCGTTTTTAGGGTTCCGTAGTTAAACTACAAGGAACCCTTATAGTTTCGCCATGTCCGTCTGTCCGTCCTCGGTCTAATTCAGTGTAATTTGGTATGTATATGCATATTAATAATGCTAACAAAATGGTAGAATAAAAAAATAAAAATTTCAATGTGACAAATATTTTTTTTCGCGCCAATTCCATGTTGTGGGACATCGTTAGATAGGTCTCTTAAAAATATCGAGGGTGTGAAGGACCTTTTCCCATACAATGATCTGTTTGCGAATTATTTACATTTAACAATGGTAGTAGTCCATATAGTAAACCTACAAGGAAAACTAAAACGGTTATGTAGGCTCTACTAGTTACTGAATAGGCAATAGCCCACGAACTTATGAAATTTTCTTTGACGAAAACGTACAAATGTCATAGAATATGGCATTGTACTCATCTGCAAGCAAGAAATGCGTAGCCATAGAAACACGAAGAAAGAAATAATCAAACATTGTCCTCAGGTGGAACCGATCGTTGCTATAAATATGTGATTATGTTGAAAAAACAGTTATTATTCTAATTAGTACCTTCCCAATCGTCAATATTAAAGTGGACATAAGGAGATTAAACTTTTATTGTTCGAAAATGTGCCTACATTGTACTACACTACTCAATACAAAATAATAGCCAAGCCAATCGAAATTTCATACGAAAACAACCACAAATTTTATTTAACGTTTACAATTACATATAGTATGTATATGTGTGTATTTATATGTAATAATATAATAATAAATCTTTATTCATAAAACTTACGGCTAGTGTAACATTAATTAACAGTATAAAAACAATTAAGGTAAAAGTATAACATTATGTGCCTGAGCTAGGAAAATCCTGTGTTTCAGGCGGTAAAAGATCTAATATAAAAAATCATGATAATCACTTTAAATATGATACAAGGTAAAAGGTGTCTTATAATTAAAAATTAATAATAATAAATTATAATGTGGTAGTATTTACAGGTTTATTTCACGATCGTCATTAATTCCTCTGTATCTTTGTAGGACATATTTTTGAGTGCTGTTTGAAGAGCTTTTTTACAATTATATGAATTAAGGGGGTAGATACATAATTTGGCGTTTAATCTGTTATAGAGCAATGGTCCGAGAAATATAAAGAATCTAGATGATAGGGCGCGATATGTTGCAATGGGTCTAAAACAAACTATATCTTTCCGTCGTTTATTAGTAGTTTCAGTGCAAAAGGGCAAAACTGCATGCTGTTTAAGTACAATGTTCATTATAAATAATTGTCGAACGCTCAGTACATCACAGGATTTATAGAGTAGGTCAGTTGGATAGAGATACGGTTTAAAAGTGGAGACTTTTAGAACCGCTCGCTGTGCTCTTTCAATTTTTATTAGAGCTGTTTTAGCTGCTCCACCCCACGTCGTAATGCAGTAAGTTAATATTGATTGACATAGGGCCAGGTACACCTGTTTAACGATTTTAAAATCAGAAATCGAACGGAGTTTCTTGAAAATAAATATTAACTTCCGCATTCTGCAAGTTATTGCTTCTATATGCCTTCTGAATGTTAGAGTTTCGTCAATTATAACACCCAAGTACTTAATGTGGTTTGTGTTAGTAATGAGAGGACACTCGCACAAACCATTTGCGGGATTACAATTGAAAATGTGTATATTTATAGCCGTATATATTAGTTCTTGAGTAACCAGTAGATATTTGCCTTCAACTTTTGTCCCGCCAACAATATTTCTACATTACCCGATGGTTGACTGGTAGAGAATGTCTTTAGGCATTAAGCCCGCCAATGGTACTCTCAATCCGGCAATAAATAATAAATAAATAAATTACATAATAATGTTATGTTACAGGTTGATGTAAACAGTGTGAAATTGTATCAAAAATTCACAGATTTCGTGCCTCACACGACTATCGAGCACATTGGAAATGAATCTACGGAATCCGAAAAAATATTGTCGCTGAGCGACGATCAAGTCGGGATAAGAAAAATGTTACAAAATAAAACTACAACGTTTTTGACTTTTTTCAAAAAGGTTAGGCTACAGGGAAAACCCTTAACCCGATCATCTTTGTTTTGCTGACTAAATTGTCCAGACGAGATTTTCTCAAATTTTTGATATCATTCTTCGTTTCCAAAATATCGAGCGCCAAAATCAATAGTTCGGAAAGAAATGATTTTTATTTACACAATTTCGGCCATAACTTTTTCGTTTTTGACTTTTTAAAATAATTCTTTTTGCACTTTACAGCTCTCGTGAATACGCGTCTTTTGACGCTTTTTTCAATATCATATATTCACAACTCTACGAGATATAAGGGGATCGCACTTTTTCGTGAAATCGTAGTCTATACTGGAGCGAACGAAAAGACATTTCCAATGTCAAAACGAAAAGACATTTCCAATGTCAAAACGAAAAGACATTTCCAATGTCAAAAGATCCACCTAAATGTTTATTTATCATTTTAAAATTTGTGGCGTTTATTTTGTTTTGACTAGTATCCAACTCTAATTTTTATCATCTATGATTAACATTTTCCGCTAAAAGTTAACTTTAAATTAATTAAAACCAAAGAGCATTTTTAGCCGACATCTGAGTCAATCAACTACTTAACATTATTTCATAATTTACGATAGAAAATGGTTTAACGGGCCATTACCTGTAATTACTATTAATCAAAAACAAATGACTCGGTAATCGAAAAGCTTTTAGGCTTCTTAACCTTTATAAAAAATGTTGAGGCAAGTCGCCGGCAGAAATATTTAATTACATGAAAGTGAGTTAGTTACGCGATTGAAAATCAGCGACTGATTTTTTGTTCACATACACTTATTTATGTTAAGTAAAAACATCAAAGACGGCTGGACAAATTCAGACGAACTTCAGCACATAGACCACCTTTGAATATGACGTGAACAATGAATTAACACATGAACGTTTCGTGCGTCGTCCGTTTTTGGTAAACAGCATTTTTCATACAATTCGTCGCTGATCGTGCGTCGTCGACTACGTACTGTCAACGTACGAAACGCGACCAATTCGAAATTTTGGACCTTCTAATCCGGATAATATAAAACTTTGGTCCTTCTACTCCGGAATATTTTTCAGTCTTGCTTATTCCCGATAAGCTTTGAAACGGCTAAACCAATTCTGGCGGGTCTCTCACCGGCCTGGCAGATTGGTTATATTGTAAAAAAATAACTTAGGCTAATTTTATTCTATAAAATTCTCATGGAATCGGATATAACGGGATTCCGCGAATACGTCTTTAGCAATTTCTCAACGCTTTATAAAATATATATTTTTGCGTAGTTTTATCTATTTTAGTATCCCCTGAGATCTAGAGAGTCATCAATAACTTTACGCTCTGTTTGTGAAAGTATGTGTTACTAACAAAGCGACAAAGGACAACCTAATAATAGGACAAGAATAAATCGGTATATCAGAATAGAAAAATTTCATTTGAGATTTGAGAGAATCTGGAATTGAAATGTTAAAATCCGAAAGTAGGGCGAAAGGCATACATTCTAGCAGTGTTCCATCTTATCAGTATTAGTGACGAAAAAATTCAAAAATTTAGTTCATCTTTTCCAATTTAATATTTTACCTGGAAATGTTTATATTATCTTTTTTATTAATAAGCATTATTTGTAATCAAAAAATATTTTTTCACCTCACAAGCTCGGAAAGAATCTGTTTGTCATTCGAAATCTGAGCGCAAAAGTGCATTTTGTGCTCTAGCGTGGAAAGTATTTTTAAAATTCGAACCTTTCTATTCTTTAATTTTTTATACCGCCAGTCCTCTGAAAATGCATTAATACTTATTTCATGCCAGTGCGCCAACCTTATTTTTAGAATAATCGAACTGGCCAGCACGACACCGCATGAAAAAAAAAACACTTATTTAATATATTTATTTGCGTTTTTCTTGCACCTAGGATTTTCCTCGCTGTAGTGAGGTGAAAAATTTTGTGTTTCGCTCGGCAGCAAAGTTATTCTGCGTCTCGTACCTTTGAAACCCTCGCTACGCTCAGGATTCTATATTTAAACCACTCGCTTCGCTCGTGGTTCAATCCTAGAATCCTTCGCTAGCTCAGGTTTCAATTTAAGTACTCGCGCCAAAAAACAACTTTGCAGCCTTGCATAACAAATAACTATTACCTGTTTATGATTATGTAAGTATCTGATAATCGGCCCTTTTTTTTTTTACGTCAGAAAAATGCTTTGTGGCAGCCCCACCGCCCGGGGAGCACACGGTGGGGACTGTGGAACTTACCACAAAAAAACTGACGGGATGCCCCTTGCCCTGTGTGGCAGGGCCACGGGAAACTGGGATACAACCGCGACCCCGCCAGGGCCGTCCGGCCAAGGTACCAGCCGGACCCGCTCGCCCCCGATACGCTCCGCAGCAGTACACCGCATCCAGGTGCACTGCCGACACCGAGGACCATCGCCCCCTCAAGACGACGGGCCTTCCCCGGCCCGCCGTCTCGGCTGGGCTATGGTCCCCGTCCACTCGGCGATCGCACCCACTGTGCCGACCGCCAGCCAACGGCCACACCACACTTATTCAGCGTGGCGCGGCCGTCAGCTCCGCTCGTGATTTTTATAGAGGTTGTCTTCCTCGCGGCCCGGGCGGTTAAGCCAAGGCCCTCGGCCCGTGGGTGGAGGACCCACGGGTTACGGTATGCGCCGCACGCCGGCTGGTTAGGCCGGCGTCCGCGTCGACCCGCGAGCCGAGCGTGGACCACGGTTGCCCGGGGTGGACCACGTGGAGGTATCCCGACAACCACACCCTGATAATCGGCCCTAGGGTGGTGATAACTGGGCGTTTCACCCAATGTTTTCATGTGATGATTTGTGAAATATTTTTTTTCGATTTGTATCTGTAAACTTAAAAAAACACTTTTTTGCTTTAAATTTTTAACGTCATAATTAAGCATTGCGTGTTGAGTTTATTTTGACACGCGCGAGTCCCCAACGAGCCATCGGTCCCGACATAATTTAACAAATATAAAAAAATATATATATTTTACTATGACACCAAATCACGCGGTTAAACAAAATAGCAACGGACATGTTATTATTATCTTTACATAATATAAAATGAAGTCGCGCTGCCTGTCTGTCTGTCTGTACCCAGGTATGCTTAGATCTTTAAAAATACGCTACTGATTTTGATGCGGTTTTCAAAATAGATAGAGTAATTCCAGAGGAAGGTTTATAAGTATAATACATTCCGAAATCCCCACGGGAAAGCGGGACACACGCAAACGAAGTTATGCGGGTTTCGCTAGCAAAATAATAAATTATGTAAAATAATAAATTATTTTATTACGACACCAAATCACGCGGTTAAACAAATAGCAACCGACATATTTATAAACATAGAATGTTTTAACGTGTTACGGACATTTAAAAATGTGAAACGCCAATACATTGGACATCGGCCAACAGAGACAAATTTCTACAATAACTGCTTCACTGACACAACGTCAAATTGTGTCTAATTATTTTTAACTAGAGACTGCATACGGTATCGTCTGCATGATTAAAATTACGAATCAATTTTTATTTTTATTCATTTACAGCCAGTATTGCCGTGGCCTACTGATCAAATTAGATTTAATCTGTGTGTCATTGACTTGAAAAGGAGAAGAAGAAACTCGCTGTGAGTTTATAGATTAATGCGTACTCTAGATAATCGTAAAACCCTTTTTAGGGTTCTGTAGTTAACTAAGAAGGAACCCTTTCGCCATGTCCTTCTGTCCATCTCCTGCTGCGGTCTAGCTTCGAGACATGTTCGTTACCTGGTTACTACGTATTAAAGTGGTAGAACAAAATCTTGAAATATATTTTTTTAAGACCTTACAATGTAAAGTAGGAGTGAAATTATTTTTCTGACAGACAAACTGTTCAGTTTTATTTTATCATTATGATTTTTCTTAGTCAGACATTGTACTAACGACTGTATTATTGCTTTATTTTTAACACTCACTCAGTCAATACACACACTTATTCATTCCAATTTCACTCCTAAGCCTAAGGATTTAGAGAAGATACTTCTTCACTTTGTGCGCTTTCTGCAATTATTATTTATTCCTGGGTTTCGCTGCTGTTTTTTCAGATCACCTAATGATAAATGATTTGACTTCACAAGTTGTGAAACATAACTGACATCTATCGACAAAAGTCGGAACCAACTTTTTAACGTCCCTTCTAGTCAAATATTTTTATTAAATCATATAAAATAAAATAAATCCAACTAAATTGTGGCCAAATTTTTAAACTAACCTTTTTACTTTTACGAAATAAAATATTTTTCTACATAATGGTCAGGGTGCCAACCAACCCAAATATCAAATATCACTTGAGAGTTGTGAGTGGAACCGTCACACAACCCTAGAGATAAAATTTCACAACAACAAAACGGTTTTTTACTCCCGTTATTTCCCATGTTTGGAAAAATACCTTTTCATGGCAAATCGGAACAGATACCCCGCGCTGGCCCTCACAGCGTAGGGGAGCGTCCCCAAGGTGGCGAATAGGGGAATGGTCGGTAGTACAGCCTAGCAGTGGCGAAGGGTGAAATTTTACTCAGGGGAAGCCGGAGCAAAAAAGCAAACAGTTATCTTACCACAGGGATTGAGAATTCCCAATACCATATCAAATCTTGAATCTAAGTTGCAAATTATCCATTACCATACATAAAAGCACTGATATAATATAGAAAACCAAAACAGCGTTTTAAGTTTACAACTACCTGTGAGCCACGAATACTTTTCGTACAAATTACAATGAAAATGTTTTGTAAAGCCATCTTTCTGTCTATAATCTATTTTCATAGAAGGGTAAGCACGGCCACGCTGTATAATATCTTTTTTATTTTCAAAACTGTGTGTTTGAAAGTTATTATCTAATAAAAAGTCTGTGAGACAACAACCCACGTCTAAAATTGAGGCCATTACGAATGTAAACAAAACAGACTAAACCAAAATAAATAATTAACTACTTACACCTGAATCCGATAAATTCTATAACTATAACACAATTCACACCGACCCCTGTCCAATTCACTCTAATCTATTCAAATTTACTAAATTAACAACAAACAAATTAAAAAAACTAACAACAAAACAAGCAAAAGCACCGGCGAAAGTGAATTGAAAAAAAAAGTCATATGTTTGACAATTACAACGCGACAAAATTATAGTTGTTTTATTATTCAAGCACTAAACACATAATTAACTATATTTTTTACTTCTCAGGTTAATACCTCTGTTTATCTTTGTCGCACTAACGTAATCTGATATATGCCATCCTTGTCGTAACTCGGCGACTACCGGCTTTAATATGTTCATATGATCGGCGTGAGAAAGAGACCGCGCTAGGAACAAAATATACGCGTAAGAAAGAGACAGCCGCTCCTAAAACTGTATGCGGCTACAACTCTAGAATTACCGGCTTTCGACGAACGCCTGTTCGTCGAAAGCCGGTAATTACAGCTACGCGTGTGATATTGCTATTTATTATTGTATAGGCGTTTGGATATCATTATTATGTATGAATCGAAATCATGTTATGAGCAGAGTCGATGCTGTTAGATAATTCACTATTTTTAAAAGGGAAGCCGACAGGAATTGTGTTATTAGGACCCCTCGCCACTGCAGCCTAGCTACACTAACCGGCTAAATCCGATGGACTCGCTGACCAACGACGGGTGTGGTCCTCCAGCATTTCGGGGGTTGTGCGGCGGGTTGACACCTCGCCCACGTAAAACCAATGTTGCTGGTGAAGCGTATCCCGTTAGCGCTTCACTAGCTTGCACAACATCGTCAAGAAAAAAAAAATTCGGAAACGCAAAAAGCTACATAATTTCCATAACATGAATTAATTATGTACTACTAAATACTATACTTACACCAAAATTTCTTAGTCTTCTAAAATTGGTTCCCGTCTTATCAACTGCGATATTGCAACCTTTCCAAAAATAGTACTTGACTACTTGACATATATGTATAAGACAGTAGGTATATAAGATACTGTTCAAGTGAAAAATGGTTTACATCCTACTTCGGATTCATTTCAATTCATTTTAAACATCTCGACTGCAAATTGAAACTTGCGAATCAGGGAGAACACTAAATCATATCTACCGAAACTACGCCAACTATTAATTCACTAACTTCTGAGTGTATTCAAATAGCCCTAAAACTTTAAATTCTTTCGTGACGATCTCCGTGGCGTAATGGTTACCACGCCAGGCCGCCACCCAGGAGGTCCCGGGTTCGTTCCCCGGTCGGGTCATGATGAAAAACGAACTTTTTCTGATTGGTATCGGGTCTTGGATGTTTATCTATTTAAGTGTTTGTTTGTAATATCGTTGAGTTAGTATCCTAATTGTGTTCCGTATATCATAAAGATGATATGATTTTTTCTTTAAAAAAATATTTACATATTTGTTATTGTTTGTTTGTTTTTTTGTAAAATAAATAAATAAATATATAGGGACAATTCATACAGATTGAGCTAGCCCCAAAGTAAGTTCGAAACTTGTGTTATGGGATACTAACTCAACGATATTATATTTTATAACAAATACATATATAGATAAACATCCAAGACCCGAGGCCAATCAGAAAAAGTTCATTTTTCATCATGACCCGACCGGGGATCGAACCCGGGACCTCCTGGTGGCATGGCGGTCTGGCGTGGTAACCATTACGCCACGAAGGTCGTATTTCACTTTGTAGTAGGCTAATCTCTATACTAGGTACTCAAAACTACCATCATATTCAAACTACACTCGAGAGCAATGAATGCGGGTCACCTAAAGAAATCTATAAATCTCGTAAACTAAGAATGCTAGCTTAAAAAATAAACAGTGTTTAATAGACAATATAATATCCCTTAAATGAACGTAACAAATTTTATTATATCTTTATGTAATTTTTAATCAATAAAATGTAGTGACTTATAAATTTTATTACTTTCATTTAAGGGGTTATTATATTGTCTATTGAACACTGTTTATTTTATCATGCTAGCATTCTTAGTTTCCGAGATTTATAGGTTTCTTTAGGTGACCCGCATTCATTGCTCTAGAGTGCAGTAGTGCAATTTAATTCACAATACTAAAGTTCTATAAACAAAATAACGAAAAAAAGTTTTAAACCCTAACTAAAACAAGCTAAAACTACTAACTAAAAGTGCTTTCAAACTTTTAAAAAATTCAAGTGCCGCACAACGACCTACCTCAATTCAAATAATCCGGAAAAATGAAAATTCCTTTTTAAAATTTCTTACAGAAATGCACCGCACTATGCTGTTTTATAAATAAACGGGGCAATCTTGCCAAATGCACTAGTCGAATAACCTACTAAAATAAATAGGTGCACTAAGGGTACTGCACTATGAATAATTTACTTCACTTTTTTATTTATCGGGTTATAGTTCGAAACAAAAACCGACCCGTGCGTTTACGGAGGAAGCTTGTTGGCAACTGATGTCTGAACGGTGGTGTGGCTGTGGTCTTTGTAAAGGTACGTACACATTGGGTCCGATGCGCGGGTTGTATCGTTTCGCGCAGGATCGGTTACTTTCCGAGTTCGTGACCTTACCTACAAGATTTTTAAAAATCATAACCATTAATTCCTTAACAATTTTCATAGAATTGGACATTAAAAGTAACAATAATTAATACAATAAGCAATAATAAAAGTTATGGCTTTGGCATTTAGCCAGTGTCATATAAGTAATGCGATAAATATATATTTCAAAGCAGCGATTCATGTTGTCTTAACTCAAGACATCCCGAAGATGAGAGAAAAATTTCTTCAGAGAATGTGCATTTTGAAGTCAACACGATTACACAATAATGCACTTTGAATAGTAACCAATCACTGCTATAACCAGTGTTTGTTTGCTTCACACTGCACTCAATACTATGAATCAATCCTTAAAATGCAGAGATAAAATTTAATAATAAAATATTCCGTTTGTAACCCTTAAAGTGTCGAATGAAAGAAACAATTTTCACGCGTGCCCGGACCTGAGAATCCTGTACATTCAGGGAACAACCTTTGGCATTTTATCAACAAACGACTTACATCCAATTCAATTGACTTTTGACCTTTCAAAGTATTTACACAACACGTAAATTTGTGATTTTAATGGCATAGTGCATTTTATTATAATAAAAATAAAATAGAAAGTGGTGCTATTGAGAACTCAAACTTTAACTTATAAAGTGGAGCTCTGGAGAACTCACCGTAGGAACACAAAATGGCCGAGACCAATGCTATTTGGCTACGATCTTCTGTAAAGTGGGAGGTCTTTCCCCAGACGGGCTGCGCTGTGAAAGATGCGGAGCGGATTATCCGCTGTGCCCTATCTCTCTTAATTTATTCAAATATATTCTTACTAGCTGCTGCCCGCGGTGGTACCCGCGTTTAATATTATGCACAGCAGCGCCATCTATATCAGATTTTTGACCTACAGGAATCGCGTACTTTTCAGGATAAAAAGTACCCTATGTTGTAATCCAAGGTATCAGCTACCTACATAACAAATATCATAAAATTTGGTCCAGCCATTTGACCGTGAAGAAGTAACAAACATACACACAAAGTTTCGCCTTTATAATATTAGTAGGATAATACATGGTAACCAGACTTGAGAACAAACATAAATATTTGCCTCGAGCAGAAATCGAACCCACGCCCACTGGTGCCGAAGGTAGGATCACTACCAGCGCACCACTGGGCTGTCGAAAAACCTTATTAAGAATTCCAGAAAAAAAAATACTCTAAGGTTATTTATCTGATCTCTGGAGCTGTTTGGGTAAGATACGTCAGTTCTTCGAAAATATTACAAACAACGGCTTCTGGGCTTCTTTGGCCACATAACTCGTAAAGACGGACATAACCAGCTTATGGTGACAGGCAAGATCGAAGGCAAGCAGCCGAAAGGTCGCAGCCCTACTAGATGGTCGGATCAAATCAGCTCAACGCTTGACACAAAGCTCCATGACGCACTCCATTGTGCTAAAGACCGATGTCGATGGAGGAACATGGTGAAACAAAAATTGACACTTCACCAGGGGGATCACAACCCTCAGTAATGAGGACCACGACGCGAGGAGGATAGATAATTCTTTACACCCACTATATAGGCCCATACGTGGGAGTTAAGAATTCTCAGTTACTAGTTTACATGTAGAAATTATTAGGCCATCTGCGACAATTACAATTTAGCTTTTTCTTTCTTTTTATTTGTTTCCAAAATAAACAATTGCCAATCTTTAATTTCACTACACGACTTAAGCCACGCAGGGCATTTAAGAGAGGGCACAGACGATAATTCACTCAAATTGGAGCAGCCCGTGTCTGGGGAAGGACCTCCACCTTACAGAAGATCGTAGCCAAATAGCATTGGTCTCGGCCATGTTGTGTTCCTACGGTGAGCAAGGTCTCCAGAGCTCCACTTGGGGGTGGTTGGGAGAATTGGCAATGCGTGAGTGATTGCAAGCGTCTATGCAACGGTGATGCTTACCATCAAGCGGGCCGTATGCTTGTTTGCAAACTTTGTGGTATTAAAAAATATAAATATATCTTATCAACGGCTGATCCTATACATACAGTTTTATTTTATTTAAAGTTTTGCACATTTACCTTGAGAAAATATGTATTGGGCGCTTATTGAGCGTATCTGTATTAATTCGTCAACTCGTGTCTTTTACTACAGGTATTGTATACTTAAATAAAAGACATGTAAATTATATTGATGAATAAAGATTATTATAAATTAAAAAAAAAAACTAAAAATAAAGCATATTTCATAACCCAGCGCCATGGAGTTTTTGTTGTGATCTATATTTCTTATTTTATGGTTGTTAGTTATTTATAAGTTCTTATATGTAAGTTAGACAAAAAATAAACCATTTCCTTTCTTTCATAAACTATCACAGAATCCCAGACAGCCCTATCACATTACAACTGACAGGTACCCAAAACAATAAATAAAATAAATTACTCCACCACTTACCTCAACAAACGCCCATCTCCAGAATGTCCGGAGGGGTGCGCGTTACATTAAAACCTTTGAATAACGTTTAAAAAAATGTTTCATTAATAAAAAAAATATTTTAATGTGTATCGGGTGCAGTTGGGCGCGGTACTGAGCCTGGGCGGGGAAGGAGGAGGGCGGGCGGCGCCTCTATTGATCGGGGGAGCGCGCAGCCTCCCCTGGACCAGGGATGCAGGTTGCAGCCGGTGTTTGGAGGTAGCTGGGCGATGTACATTGCTGTTTGGATTACGATCTTATTATTTGTTGATGTTCTCTTAAAATATTACTGCTGATAAAATTGGCACTAGGGTGCTGATAATTGGACATTTTACCCAAAAAATATTCAAAATTCCACAAAAAAATTACATTTATTAATTTTTCCCCAAAATTTTAATTTATATTACATTTATATTAGTAGTGATTGTAAATATTGTTAAGTTAATTGTCACACTCAAAAACTTTTAACCATCTAATTCTATATAAACTGGCCTAATAATAATAAGCGCTTCTACACTAACTCACTGATAAATGAATTAGGAAATAACTATCATATTTTTGGATTATTTATTCAAAAAAATGTAACAAAGAATAGCATAGATTACATTTATATTTCCACTTTATTTCTGAAATAAAATGTTGTTTTTCACCAGAACCTTCAATGGACATCGAACAATTTTAAAACGTCATATTCTCGCAACACTTGCCAACGTCGCTACTGTCTCGTTTATGAACACACCTGAAGGTTTAATAACTGCCACTTACCATATTGTTTTGTTGTCCCAGTACCAGCTAGCTGAATGTGGGACCCTCATTATCTTTTCAGGGGTTTGTCATTTCAGCAGGTTCTGAAGACCAGCGTGTAAGAGCCCAGGGCTTATGTCTTTTGGTACTTATGTATTTATAAGCTTGTTAATAATTAAAGTAAGATGAAATGGTCAAACATTAGAGCTCAATGACGTCAATGACGAGCAAAAAAATCGTTAAGCGGTCGGTTTTGGCAACTGGAAATCACTGACCTCTGCCAATCCGCATTGGAGCAGCGTGGCAGAGTAAGCTCTAATCCCCTTATAAATTACAAAAAAAGAAAAACGATTATCTTAAACCTAAAACAAACTAATAATTAAATTATTATGGCTCATTTTTCATTGGGCAAACGTGATATAAACGTTTCGCAAATGGATAAATGGATATTGAAAAATGTGCTTTCCAATGTTTTCAGAGACCTCTCTAACGACACCCCAAAAGGCGAATGCCTATAGACTTAGAAGTCCCTTGGGGTGGAGGCACCCTTAAAAAATTATTTAATCTGAAAAATACACCGGATTTCCAATTAGAAATTCACGTTTAGTCATTTATGGGGGAGTAACGGCATCCAATCTAGCTAAGTCACAAGTACAACTAGTAAATAATAAATCTTGTAAAAGTTACGCTATAGAAAACGATCAAAATTGTTTAATTAAAGTTACAAAAGTTCCTAAATACAGCGACAAAGACCAAAATTAACAATTGAAAAACTTTGAAACTTAAACCAATAAACCAACACAAAATACTTTAAAATTATAGTCTTAGTTGTTCGAAAGAATGTTAATCATTAAAGTTAAACGTACAATAAAGGCGAAGTACATATTATGATTAAGATTAATAAATTTTCACGAAAACCTGCATAAAAGGTTCTACACGAAATTAGTTCCTAATCGTGCTCACGAGATGCCGCTACAACTTTTATCGTAATAAAGCCATCATTGTTCATTAATTGAAAAAGTTCTCAGATTGGGGTGCCCACTTTACCGGCCCCAGGATGAAATAATGTCAAATGTCTTACTGTTTGTAATTAGGGGGGTGTTATAAGGGTAAAGTTGCTAATAAAGACGGTTTGGTTTAGAAATCCAATTTCCTCGAGCGTTGTTCAGCTGAAATCTGATTATATAGAGTCAAACTCAAAAATACTTTATTCTGTGGGCCCTTGCCCTTAGATTTAGACACGTCATTTATTCATAGAGTAATGGAGTCTTATAAGATTTCATCAAGAAACTGATTAAATCCGTGAGTGATTGCGTTCGAGTTGTAGTGTTATGCGGGCTCTATGAATCTTGTGAATTTGAACGTAATGCGAGTTAAGATTGGCACGAAGTGAGAAGACAAAGGAAAAGTGATGTCCCGGGGAAGAAACTCATAATGAATATGAACCAAGAGAGGTAGGGCACAGCGGATAATCCGCTCAAATCGGAGCAGCCCGTCTGGGGAAGGACCTCCACCTTACAGAAAATCGTAGCAAATAGCATTGGTCTTGGCCATGTTGTGTTCCTACGGTGAGTATGGTCTCCAGAGCTCCTCTTTGGAGGGTTGGCAACGCGTGAGTGATACCCCTGGTATTGCAAACGCTATGTATGCTTGTTTGCCAACTTTGTTACATTAAAAAAATCACGAAGATACTAAGATACTTACTTCCTATCTTAGAGAGGTGTAAAAGCTGGTGAAATTGGACGAGAAACAAAACAGGGGAAAAGGAGGCTGCTACAGGAGTGCGGCTCTTAAATTTAGTGAGAGAGCTAGAATTAAAATGACTTCTCTTCTTCTCTTAATATTTGTTGGCATTCGAACAGGCCTTTGAAATAAAAATATTCATTTGTACCCTGTCAAAGTGGCAAGAGTTAGAAAACTGCATGACGTTTGGAAAAATCATATTTAAAACGTGTAGACACTGTAAGTAGAAGGGTAGCGGCGAACGGAGGAGCATCGTGTCTGCCACAGTGACGGGTTTGACACTCGCGGAAGACTTGGAGCGGGTGTGGCTGTCGTTTGGTACAAGTCATCATATGATAGCGAGGGAGGATCCTACTCCATCTAAATTCATTCTGATTAAATTCGTTGTGAGTTCCAAGACAGCTGTAGTTTCTCCCCCGGGACGTCAATAAGCTTCATTGTTTATTATCACCCTGTGGTCGCCGTTGTTGATCCTGGCTATACAGGAGACACAGCGTTGGGAATGTGTGGTGGGCTTGTCCCGATTCGACTGACTGACTGATCAACGCTCAGCCTAAACCGCTGATCGTAGAAATATGAAACATACAGTGTGTCTTCTTTGTATCCGAAAGGCATCATTCAGGCATCCGAAAAGAAATATTTTTCCGAAAATCCTACAGGAAAGCGAGATACACATTACAATTACGCGAAAAATTTAAGTTTATGTGCGCGTTCAAGCCCCGTTTTTATTCAATAATAAGAAATGCAATAATAATTTGCAATTTTATCAGAAACCTTACAGTGTCAGCTTGTAAAATTTTAAAATACTCTACTGTCTTGTATCTTACTTAGCAGCCATGCCATGCCAGCCTAGATGTCAGGCCACGCGTCAAAAATGTATGAGCACACTTCGTTCTCTCAATGATAAAAGTGAGGGCGTTCTATTTCAATAATACTTGCAAAATGATTTTTTATTTTATAAACATGGAGTGCTAGAGTCTATTTACTGACTAGTTAGTTTCTAAAAACGCGTTAGTATGCACGCGTGTATGATGCTTCTGACCAGCCATTTTAATAATTTAATTAATTTTACACAATTCACACAGCGTCTCCTGGTCCCAAAGTAAGCTAGGCGTGTCTAGGCTTATCCTGCTTGGGTTATGTGTACCAGACAACGGTTATATTATTGTTAATATAGAAAACACCCAGACTCGAGACAAACACAAATGCCATCACATAAATGTTTGCACCGTGCACGGATCGAACCCGCGCCCTATCTGGTGCCGAATGTAAGGTACAATATCTTTATTGTAATACTGTGCTATGGGCTTGTATCGCCCTAACGTCAGTCATGTTAAAAACAAATCCCACTTATTGTTACAAAATTTAAAATTCGACCATTGAAAGGTTAAAGAGTACACGAGTCTGGAAATTCTTAAAAATGTTTAATAAAAATACTATCATTCCTATTTCATATTAGTTAGGGTTCCTTGTTGTTTATCTCAACGTTTCTTAAATTGGGAAAATACAAACTCCAATATGACAGAAAATAATTTAAACTAGCGAAACCCGCGCGACTTCGTTTGCGTATTTGTGTATCCCTCTTTCCCGAATTCCAGAAATTCAGGAGCCCACATGGCCCACACAACGGCGGCGACCTCAGATTGACAATAAGCAATGAAGCTTATTGACGCACCTAGAGAGAAACTACAGATCTTGGAGCTCACAATTTAATCAGAAAGAAATCAGACGAAGTAGGAAGTATTGAAAGGGCTTTATGACCCGCTTAAAACCTTTCACAAATCTAAAAAAAATATTATATGAACACTTTTCAATTTGATAGCTGATCAAGTAACCCCATCACGTTCCCCGGATAAGTCATCTAGGGACGCAATTAGTGTACGTGAGCAGCATACACCTGAATTACAAAATAACAGTTACCTACCGACACTGAGCCGAATTTAAAACATTTTTCCGATTTTCTGCCATCAATAAAATACTGCCCTTATTATTAAAAGATCAATGGCAAATTCCCACCTCTTGTTAGTAAATTGATAATCAAAATTGATAGAGATTTAGTGGTAAACTTCCCCCAAAATGTCCCAGTTTTCGCGGTAAAGAAAATGAGTTGAGCTTCCGGCGGGAACTCTCATTCACTGAAACAAACGCATTGCTGCTTCACATCGTCTGTGACAGTGTGGTACAGGGTGTCCGGTGGCAGATTTAAGATTTCAACGACTAAAAAAAACTTGGAAACATTTAACTTTAAATTAAGTAATAATCAATAATCATGATAACGCTAAGAAATGCGGATTTTGTTTTCTAAATGTAATTTTTATCTAATGGTGGCCATATATTCATATCATCTCAGTCAGCCACAAGAAGTCCACTGCTGCTCCCCCAAACGTCTCCAGTGCGACCTGCTGGCAGCGGCCTGCATCCATTTATATTCATAATACTTATGCAGGTACCTAATACAAGCTCTTTCGAATCGTCGCAATTCTCATATTCTTCGTGGTGTGCTCCTATGTTCGTTGTACGTACACTAAAGCATATCTACTCATATAAAAAATTGCTCATAAAAAACCCACAGGCGCATTACAAATGCGAGTGAATTTAGAATGAAAGGGTAGATTCGTAATATAAAAGGGAGTGCACTACAATGGCACTTGAGGTTGAATGTGAATCGCTGGAACTCCGCCTCAATAGGCAGGAAGCAGGAAGAAGGCTGTTCACGTATCCGGAATTTATTAACTGTGTTTTAGGGATGGAGCGCGGGAAACCCGTGACAGCTCAAATAAATATCATTTTTTACAAATAAGTTCTTTTTTTAAGGTAGCTTTAAAAAACCGGCCAAGTTCATGTCTGGCCATGTACAGTGTAGGGTTCCGTATTTGCTGTACTTTGCTTGCTTGCAAATGAGTCCAATATCATATTCATATGACATTTGTAAGTTTTCATCAAAGAAATTTTATTTTATCAGTTCGTCGACTATTACTCGGTAACTAGTAGTGCCTACTTAACCGTTATAGTTTTCCTTGTAGGTTCACTATATGGACTACTACCATGAATTTTTTCAAATTTCTAAACACAAGACTTTCGGAGATAGAGGGGGGGGATCACCAAAACGAAAATTGACACTTTAAATGTAAATAATTCGCAAACGGATCATTGTATCGGAAAATGATCTTCCCACACCCTCAATGTTTTTAAGAGACCTATCTAACGATAACCCACAACATGGGGAAACCCAAAAAAATCATTCCCACTTTACCTGTTGGAGGCACCCCAAAAAAAAATATTTTTCAAAATTTTCTTCTACCACTTTGTTAGCATTGTTAATATAAGTGTACATACCAAATTACAGCTTTCTAGCATCAAGCGTCTAGGCGCTAGACCACGGACGGAGAGACGGACAGATAGACAGACGGACATGGCGAAACTATAAGGGTTCCTTGTAGTTTACTACGGAACCCTAAAAAGAACTTATTTGTAAAAAAATCTGCAATCTTGTCCGTTGCAATTAGCCAATGACAAGTAAGAAACAGTTATGTATTAGATATTATATCATTCAAAGCAGCGTATTTATTGTCTCAACACTCTCAACTCGGTATACAGTCTCTCAGTCAAGACGCCCCGAATAAAAGATGACAGAAAAATAAAATTTCTTCAGAGATGGCGGATTTTGAAGTCAACGTCATATAAGGGCACGTCCAAATCTGACAAATGCGCAGCTCGCGCGCCGCACGCGTTCATTTCAACTAGGCATGCAGCGCTGCTCGCGGGCAAGATAAGCACCGTACGCGAGCGGAGCGCGACCGGCGGCGCGCGTGCGTCCCGCGCGCCCTACCGACATCCATATATGTAAATGAAGCGAATGGAAAAAGTGCTCGCGCGCCGCTTGCGAGCCGCTCGCGAGCTGCGCGCGAGCTGCGCATTCGCCAGATTTGGACACACCCTAAAGGGTGCTGCGCATTCGTCAGATTTGGACGTGCCCTTAGTTACCTCTTTTATTTTTTTATTTGAACATTTTAACCTTAACTAATTAATACGGAACCCCATTATAATAAAAATCGTATTGTACGTGCACTACGTGCATATAGGAAACTTCCTGTGGAAAGTTCAAAGTTGAGGCTCCATTTCCACAGCATAATGGCTGTTCTCAAACGTGCACTGCGATACATCCAATCCAATTTCCTTATTATGCCTTTGTAGTACTTATACCCTTTTAGGGTTCCGTAGTAGGTTCCGTAGTAAACTACAAGGAACCCTTATAGTTTCGTCATGTCCGTCTGTCTGTCTGTCTGTCTGTCCGCAGTCTAGCGCCTAAACCTGTAATTTGGTATGTATACACATATTAATAATGCTAACAAAGTGTTGGGACCAAATTTAAAAAAATATTTTTTTGGGCCTGTGCCTCCCTTCCCTACGAGGTAAAGAGGAAATGGGTTTTTTTTCGCGCCCACCCCATGTTGTGGGGTATTGTTAGATAGGTTGTGGGGTATCGTTAGATAGGTAAGTCTTATATGTGTAGAAATTTTAAAAAATTATGGTAGTAGTCCATATGCTGAACCTTCATGAATACGGTTAAGTAGGCTGTACTAGTTACCGAGTAACAGCCGACGAACTGATAAAATAAAGTTTCTTTGATGAAAACTTACAAATGTGATAGAATTTGATATTGGACTCAACTACAATGTGCGTGGCCCGAGACACACTTGCCCGGTTTTTTTCTTTAGGTATAGTCAGGAAAAGTCTTTGTCCAGCCGTGGGACTTCTTAGGATAATAATGTCAAAGTCAAATATTTTTATTCAAATAGTCGTATTCAAGCTCATTCGAATCGTCATTTTTAGGGTTCCGTACCTCAAAAGGAAAAAACGGAACCCTTATAAGATCACCTTGTTGTCCGTCTGTCTGTCTGTTAAGATCCGTTTTCTCTGGAACCCATGGAGGTATCAAGCTGAAATTACTACTTCAATTAAATTCAAATTACTACTTCCCGTAAACTCAGAATCTTGAAATTTGGTACAAAGCAATGTCTTTATTATTGTAAATAGGTATATAATAATAATACCTACGTAGAAAACACCTAGATTCGAGAACAAACACAAATGTCATTACATAGGGACGCGCCCGCAACTGTGGGTGTTTTGCGGACGCGTCTGTATGGACCTAGCCCCTAATTATTGTATTGTGTATTGTACATTAATGTTTGCCCCAATCGGAAATCGAACTCACACCCTCTAGTGCTTCGGCACTAGAGGAATTCTATCTTCGAATAGAATCACTACTAACACACCACCGGCCACCGGGCTGAGATTAAAGTGTGTGTCTGAGGAAAAATAATATTATTTAATGGTGTAAAAACCATAATGACTAATGAAGCCACAACGACATTGGCCAACTTTTTGAGACTACATTTCAAAATTCAGATCCGCTAGCGTAAGTGTTGTTATGTAATATACAATTTTTTTTTTTATAATATCCAAGTTGACTTCACTTTGCCGAAATGTACAAAATAATAGAGTCTTAACTGCAGAGGCAATGAAGTTAAATCTTTTATTCAAATAATGGACAATACAACACATAAAGTTCATATATTTTTTTAAAAATAGAAATGACCAAAATAGATTTGTTAACGAAGTATCACCTTCTTTGGCAACCGCGACGGCTGAAAGCTTCATATTTTCACACTTCTTTCCTGAAGTAATTAGTTAAACTATGCATTAGAATTAGATTACACGTTTTTTTCAGTCCACATATATCCACTGCTGAGTCCTTCCTTTTTTCACGACACTTTCCTCGGCCCTGTGTCAGTTTCATTCAGTACTATTTAGTAATCTGTGATTCAGTGGTGTACTGTCATCTACACTACGTCGTCTGACCAACAACGGCTCTTTGATCAGACCATAACCATTTCTTTTATGACCTACAAAAATATATGTTCATATCTAGTTACTAGGTCCATAGAAAGATCTACGTTATGTTTAATATACGTGTAGGTAAGTATTTGACTTTCGAGACCGTATTTGAGTCACATGGCAAACATGTGACTAAAATTAGACCTACTTTTTCTTTGTTCCTCCTTTCCCTATTTCCTTTTAGAGAAAGAAAATTAAGTATCAGTAGGGTTTTGGATACGTTTCCCACTGGTGTGATGATAAGTCTGATTGAATGCCATAATCTAAACGAATCATCTTCGAGATCTCTCAGAGAGGTACAGGTGTGGTACAGGTTTTGTATTGTCACAGGATCCAACCTATGCTACGTAGGAATAAACTAACATCAGCAACGTCACACAGCCAGGAAAGTTTGGTAAATTCACTAGATTTATTATTTGTTTTAGTTAAATATCCACCATTCGTAAAATGTGAATGAAACTATTAAGTACTTATATAAAACAATCACGCATCTATGTTTCGAGATTATAGAATTGTAGTTCCCTTTGATCAGGTTGAAGTTGAAGCCTAATAAAATTATAACTCGGTCTCTGCTCAGGCCTATCGGAATAGGCTCTTTCAACTTCTTTCACTTGTGTGCATGGCGCCGTAACTAACAGCCGAATTTAAGTAACGTTAATGATATTATTATTATATCATGGGACGATGATCACCGACAAATCCGCCATGCACTCCCCACTGTGTCAACAAGGAAAGTAAAAGCACACCGCTCTGGCTGCGATCAACTCATTGCCCGCCAACAGCCTCGAAAGTGAACGCGCGCCAAGCATTACCAAAAACATTAAAAAAATATTCAAAACGCGATCGTTGCGTTCGAATTTCGAGAACTAATCGCAGCATCGCGCAGTCTTCGCGCCTTTTTTGTTACTTTTTTTTAATTTATTTTTTTAAATCGTGCGTTGAACTTGTATGTGGAGTGTCAGCGGCCCGTCTTGTTTCATAAGCCGCATGTGCGTCGCGCAGTGAAAGTGGCGTGACGTAAGCGTTACATTAGAACCGATATTATGGCGGATATTGCCCGCTTAGGGAAGCGGTGTCTTACTGTTTTTGGTAAGTTTGACATATTTTCTCTTTTAAATAACATTAAGTACTTAAAATAGTATTTTTAAACAAAACTTTACTTAAAAACTCAAAGACCATTATAAACACAACACTGAGCAGTCAAAAATTAGGGGCAGTACAGCACTAGTTTTTTGTTAACAAAATAAATTTTAAGAAAACTACACTGTTGTGTGTAAATTTAAGAAATTTCTTTGTACTCAGCCTGAGCATCAAAATATCACCAAGTACACACAATACCTTTTCGAAATTGTTTAGGATGCCATACAAATAAATAATGTAAACGAAGAGTCTTGATGAAATCTTTGACCATTGAAGTAAACATCAATATAAACGAGTGTTCATTGGAAACGTAGGTTCAATGTTCTGTGGATCATTGAGTAATGTAACAAAACGTTCCTCATTCAAAATCAAATTATTTTATTTCTCCAAGTTGGTTTTATTCATAGACAAAACAACTGATAAGCAATCTGTTGAATCTGTTCTCTCCGACAACAAACAAAACGTCCCATATGGTCACTTTGACTACGCAAAATCGTGCTTATTTTAAAAATACACTTAAAGGATTCGGTTCTTTTGAAGGCGTGGTTCTTTGACGCATCTTTGACACAGGCCTGGTAGCGTACCCAGTTCTACTGAGGTGTGAAACTCCTGTTCCCTCCCAGTTCTGTGGTTTTATTCAAACACTTTCGAGCCATATTTTCTCCTTACCACCAAAATCCAAGTTAAAAAAAAAACAAGCTCTTTCGAATAGTATATTTTTCTACTACAATTTCATCATTTAAAATGGCACTTAGTAAACATGATCACCATTAGTGTTGACAATGCCCACGGTGTTTGGTGAAAATGAACGCTCGATGGCATAGCACACATTTCACAATCTTAGTATGGGTTAGTAAAAGATGTTGTTTGCTTACTTTACACAAAATTTAAGAAATAAAAGCAACTATGTTTTTTTTTTATCGGGACAAGCCCTCATTCACATTCCCCCGGTTAGGTCTCCTGTAGAGCCAGGATCAACAACGGCGACCTCAGATTGACAATAAGCAATGAGGCTTATTGACGTCCCGGGGGAGAAACTACAGCTGTCTTGGAACTAACAAGTTACAATGAATTAAATCTATAAAATTATAAACACTTTTTCTTGGGAACAATTAAATGAAGTGCAAAATTGACAAAACAGTGAATAACTACAACAGATTTTATGCTAAACCTCGCGAAGCTGTACGAAAACTAGAGTGTGGAGCTCTTCGTTCTGTATTTTTTGCCAAAAAAAATGCATTCAGTCACTTTTTGTTGATAGTTACATAGTTGCTCCATTTAACCAAACACAGCACTCGATTAAAAAAACTTTATATTATTACAATACTATCGATTAAATACAACTATTATACAATACAATCATTATTCGATTATCAAATCGAACGGTTACACAATATGGCCCGAAGCACGTGCATTTCTATTACAAAATAACGATGCAGTGCGCGCACGCATCTATGTTTACGCACGGTACTCGCCCACTGGTGGGCCGGCTCGAACATTGAACTTCTTAAAGCCAATTATATTGATGGAAAGCGTATTATAATACTAGACTGTGACAACGGCTCTCACATATAAATTATCCGTTGCTTGATCAGAAACTCATGAGAAACCTTTTCTTGTTTTTATATTAAATTAATAATTAGTGTTAAGCGTACTGAACTGCTGGCAGTTACATCATTTCATTTTTATAATGTTACCAGTTTTAACAATAAACTTGGAATGATATAGATAAGTTTAATTTGAAAAAACCAAACTATAGCATGATTTTAAAAAATATCAGCGACATCTTAGAATAACTAAGAACAAAGAATTTTTTTCTTATAATGTAATCATCAACTTTGTAATATTGCTTTTTGATTAATTTATCTATGTATTATAATAATTTTAGTTTGTACGTTGTGTTTAAGTACTCATGTTTTAAACAACCATTTTCCGCCGCTTTCGTGAATTTCCACATTTCCCAATGGTTGACTCGTTGATAATGCAATTAGCTATAAGTCCTCCTATCATTACTTTATATTGTGGTCAATAAAGTTTAATTAATAAATAAAAATTTAATAAAATCTAGTATGTACCTACTTAAATCCTTTTATGCAGTATTAAAAACTTTATTCATATCTACGACTTTTTATAACTATCATTAAACGATTGTGCAAACGAGATGTCGCCTTACATCATGTATTGCGTTGTCTCCCTTACTCAGCCGTTCTTGTTTTGTTTTGGGACTGTTTATCATCAAGTCTCTCTGTCCCTCTGGCTAGAAACTGGACCAATTTCTCTTCTAAACAACTACCATGACCTACTATTTGTCCTGCTCTATCATAAATACCTTCTATTATGTCCCATAATATTGTTATGTCGTAAATAGCACTGCTCTCTTTCTAGAAACTTTATTAGCCTGATTGGATCAGCGGCGTACTCTCGCGTAACGGCAGTCTGATTTCCGTCTCACTGCCTCATCATAATTGGTTTAAAATGGCGTGCATCTTAACTAGAAAATATATACTTTTACCTCGACGAAGGCATATTTGTATGTCTCTGTTGTTGTTGTTGCTGAAAGCAACCCATGATGCCCAAATATTCATAAACATTGACCACGCTGATTCGAATAAAACATTTTGGGATATTTTAGTGTAACCCACTGAAAGCATCGACAATTCGACATGCTTCTCTGCGAGTTGGCTCTACTGCGAGTATCGTAAATCCTCCTGTAATATCCCTCAGAATTTTTTATGTCACATAGCAGACAAACAAGCAAACCGGCTACCTGGTGGCAAATGGTTACCCACATTCACTACCTTTCCTTTTTGAAGAACCCCATACTGTAGACACCTGGGAAAACATGGAGTTAACAAAATTGTTGTAGTAGAAATGTATGTCTCAATTATACAAATAGGCAACAGCTCAGTGCATTATTTAATCAACAAATCACAGATTTTCAGCCACCACCTTTTATAAGTGTTAAATAGTAATAACATTAAATCCCAAGTAGCTTGATATTTTACAAATCACCCCTATAAATAGTACAAGATGCCCTTTTCAAAGAGCACGCCTCAAATCGCATTAAGGAACATAATTGTATTCGAACATCGTCAAATGCCATAGCATCCTGGGCTAATGCACTGAATATAGGGAGGCTTAATATTATTACACTAAACCACTAACTAAACTATGCAAAGAAAGGCTTGATAATAATATTATTAATACAATAATCCTGCTAAATCCACTAAGCTATGCAAATAAAATAATAATAAAAAATAACATAGTAATATTCAAATAAAAGTAGAAAAAAACATTACTTACAAATAAAAAAAAATAACATTATAAAGTTGTATGAAAGAAAAAATATATTTTCTTTTATTATAGGTGATTACTATGAGTTATGACTGTAAGAATGAAAGCAGGCTAACGAAATTTAATCATTTTTTTTTCTAAAAATACATTATTTTAATTAAAAATTGTTTTGAATAACTCCAAACAACCTGTCAAGAGAAAAGACAAATTGAAAAATAACTAACGACTAAACAAAAACGCTACACATAAGAAGTTACTCGGGTCAACTGGTATCTAGACAAAAACAAACTAAAAAAATATTAAACTTAATCTATTTTTAGACTTGTTTTGCATCTAACCATTCTGAATCATAAGTTACGTGACTATTACGACATTACCCCTTGACTGACATCCAAAAGCCTGACATCCGTCTGTACCCATTCATACATTGAGTAACGGCACACAATCTGCAACACACAACACTTCTGCCCTCATTCCGAACGTGTGTGAGACATGTAAACATTAATATACTTAATGAAGTTTCGGACGGACTACGACGCGACGACAGTGCTACTGCTGACCCCTATTCCCGTAATAAAATCCGATTCTATTTCAATTCAAGTTCTATCGCTGTCCCACTCATACAAAATAGGAATTGAACTGACAGCGACTGTGTTTGAATCGAAATAGAATCGGTTTTTGTTACGTTAATCAGGAGGGCTACTACGAAACGTAAATTCGATACTTCGGCCGAAGTATCGGAAGAATTTTAACCATGAATTACAAGGTATTTCATGGTTATAATTTAACGAACTACTAAAATAAACACAAAGTACAAAGGTTTTTTTTTATACCACAAAGTTGGCAAACAAGCATACGGCCCGCCTGGTGGTAAGCATCACCGTAGCCAGGCGCTTGCAATACCGGGGGTATCACTCACGCGTTGCCAACCCTCCCAATCCCCCCAAGTGGAGCTCTGGAGATCTTACTCACCGAAGGAACACAACATGGCCGAGACCATATTCTATTTGGCTACGATCTCCTGTAAGGTGGAGGTCCTTCCCCAGATGGGCTGCTCCGATTTGAGCGGATTATCCGCTGTGCTCCGTGCTTCGGAGGGCACGTTAAGCCGTCGGTCCCGGCTGTTGTCGTGGCCTTAGGGCGGTTCGAAAACACCGACCTCTGCCAATCCGCATTGGAGCAGCGTGGCAGAGTACGCTTTAATCACCTTCGATTGAAGGGAGACCTGTATCCCAGCAGTGGGATGATTATGGGTTGATATGATGATCCGCTGTGCCCTACCACTCATTATTCATTATTATTATTTCATGGATAGAATTCAAGGAATTACTAAAATAACCATAAAATACAAGGAATTAAATTTTTTCAGTTAAAATACTTGCGATACTTCGACCGAAGTACGGGTCGATTCTCGTAGCCACCTCGTAGCCGTTCAAATGTCGTGTCAATCTCAATCGCGCTCAATTCCTATTTTGTGTGAGTGAGACAGCAAGAGATTGACACGAGATTTGAACGATTTTTGTTACAAGAATCTAATGTAGTTGGTGTCGTGGAAATTTTCACAAAATAAATTAAAAGTTTTAAAATAAATGTTTTTTTTAAAGATTGCTTTGTTGCTAATACTCTAGACGTTAAGACGCTATGCCGTAAAATAATTGAAACGAAAGGGGCGGGGCCTAGCCAAAAGTTGCGCGAGTGCCGCCGCGGCGGCGCTGCACTCGCGCGCGTGCCGGCCGGACCGCCGTTTTCCCGCGAAGTTTTGAAAATACTTTCGTCGGAAATACGATACGTTTCGCTGTTCACTTGTTATTGTTTGTTTAGTAGCTATTTAAGTTTATCTTAACTAATAAAGTAAATGAATACCTGTGTCTATTTATTTTAATATTAGTTATGAAATACAAGACAGTCGATATTTGGTCTATAACTAAATATATTGATAAATAAGCAAAATAATTACTTACATAAGTACATATTAAATTTTAAATAGTTTTACAGACAAACAAAATACTTTTTGCAATCGAATAAAACATTACACACACTGCGTTTTACTTTATAGTCTAAGAGCTAATGTCATTGTAAGGAATATTTTAGTAAAATGATAAAACAATGGGATTACATACTAAAGCTGTTATAATAAGGAATGTTCATCGTTTCATTCAAATACTTATTCAAAGTTATGTTATGAAAATTTTCTGTGGCTTCTTCTGAAGACTGTGCATATGCAGTACCACACTACAGGCTGAGCCAATTTTGAAATATACGAAAATGTTGTCTAGAATATAATTAATTAATAATAAATTCTAATTAGATGCAAATCACGTACTTTTTAAATCGTTTTATTTATAAAAGAACTAATAATAAAGCATTAGAGAAATTTTAAAAGTTATAGTTTTAAAATTTCTCTAAGGCAATAATCTTCTCATTATTACAACCCGCATTTGTCTCATTTGTGTCAACATTTTTATTTTCTTTACCTTTACGAATGACATAACTTGGCTCACGAATTGCCATATTTCTTGTATGCCGAGGATCTACAAGCTCTGGTAGCAAGCAATCATAATAAAAAGATAATAATTTTGGTTCCATTTTCGTCTTCCAAAACTGATCATCTTTATGGAGTATTTCTGTTTTTAGTTTATTTTCCCCATACCACACAGCTAATAAACATTTTGGAAATTTACTAATATGCATTTGCCCCTGTGCTTGAAAGAACCAATCAGATTTTTTATTAATGTATATTTTTCCAGTATTTTTGTCTTCTTTCCAAAAATGCTTTTGTTTAGTGCTATATATAGCCCTATCAATCCCAATCTTGAACGGTGCTATGGGGCACTTAATTTCTACAAGCATATTATGCGTTAAAACCACAGATATCAGAATACAAGAGATATGGTTTGTGGGCGGGGCACATGACGCCATTTTCTGCACAAATGTCTGCAGAAAATGGCGTCACTTCCTGCGAACTTGATTGTTCTAAGTCATTCACAAAACAACGCTTCCGCGAACACACGTCCGTGAATGTCAACAAAAATGCCGGCTTGTGCTTTAATTACGTGCAAAAATCGCAGTGATACGGTAAATTTAAGTAATAGTGGTGTTACTTATCATAGGTAAGTCATTTATTTAATATTTTTCTATATAAATGACAAATTAACGAAATATTTTTGAGGCATAGAAATTATTAAACAATATACGGCATAGTCGATACTTCCGTTACAAATATTGTCCATTGCTTGTTTTGGATACGCGCTTTTCAATGTTTTGCGGTATGCACGTACAATGGAATGCAAACGTAACGATAATTACAATGTTGTGAAAATATCGTGGTACCGCCGCTTGTAGCTTCCGCGATCTGTCAAAGTAATAATGGCCGTCGCACAAGCCATGTAGTGCTGCCAAAAGTAGAATATTTTAGTATCGATAATTTTGTATTTCTAATTTTTGAAAGTATAATAATTTGAAACTTTTACTACAGTGCATTCCTTGTACAGGGTGTCCCAGTCCCATAAGTATTGGATCAAACTCAAGGGGAAAGTAGCTCAACTAAAAACTCATTTGATTAGTTTTAAAAAAATCGCTTATTATTATGTACTAATTTTTTTAAGTTCTTTCTTTTAATTGGTTTGAAACTAAAAATTACTATTATAATTTAATTGGTTTGAAACTAAAAATTACTATTATAATACTATTAATTACTTCAGACTTAAATACATGAATAGGTAACGAAAACATAAGTAATGCGTTGTACGTGCCTATCAAATTTAAGGAGTGCACTCGATTTACTTGGGATCCCATCATCAGATCCTGATTGGTGACAAGTTATGATGGAAAAAAAATCAAATGGTCTAATCTAATACATACCTACAATACTTAAAGAATCATCCTCTAACTCCTATCCGTTTAGGAGTTGTACCTTCCATCATCACCTCATCAACATGGGATGATGACTTCCAGACGTAAAAACTTGAATAGCTTACGAAAACATAAGTAACGCGTTGTACGTGCCTATAAAATCTGAGGGTTGCCCTCGATTTGCCTGGGATCCCATCATCAGATCCTGACTTGGTGACAATGGGACCAACCTGGGAGTATGCACTTTCATATAAATAAAAAAATTTGAAAATCGGTCAAGAATTGACGGAGTAATCGGCGGACATACAAAAAAATATATATATACAATGAAACATAGAACCTCCTCCTTTTTTGAAGTCGGTTAAAAATGGCGACATGCGCCCCGCCCACAAACCATATCTCGTTCATAGTTGTAGTGCGTAATAATTGTTATTGTAAAATATAGAGAGGTAAAGTTATCGATAATGCTTGTCGCCCTTTTTCGTTAGGTGCCGTCACTATAATACACTTCTTACTTCTGTGTTCGTAATCGAACTGCAAATCACGGGCTTACGATTTGTGTGAGTGTGACTGTCGGAGATTATTCTATGAATGTGTTAAAATGTAACTGTGTGTGTAAGTGGCGACATCGGTTCCGGTACAAAAACTGTCTTATTACATTTCTCTTCTTTCTGTGTTCTGAGGTTAAAACTATTCCATCAGGCGTGGCCCCTAAAAACGGATATTGTTCGTCTATAAACAAACCACATTGCTTAATGTCTATATTCATTTTTTGCTTTTTTTTTA
This sequence comes from Endotricha flammealis, assembly GCA_905163395.2. NCBI lineage: Eukaryota > Metazoa > Arthropoda > Insecta > Lepidoptera > Pyralidae > Endotricha > Endotricha flammealis. The sequence continues at coordinate 13,875,734 of LR990868.1, read as the reverse complement.
ACCGACTTCAAAAAAGGAGGAGGTTCTATGTTTCATTGTTTTTTTTTGGAGGTCCGCCGATTACTCCTTCAATTTTGGACCGATTTTCATAATTCTTTTTTTAAAATAATATGTAATTTAAATATTGATTTTTTAAACTATATTTCCAAAATATTTTTATATAGTAGGTAAAAAATACGTAAATATGGATAAAGTTACTAAGTAAAAAAAATAGTTTCTAGAAAACAAAAAGATGGAAAACGAAACAGCATTTTAAATTTCGACCAACCATTTTCGAACAAATGAAATTCGGGCAAACAAGTTTCGGAGTAAAGATACGTTACCATTCAACAAGAGGAGTTGTCTTGTCTGGCAGGCGACCGTCTCCTAGTTATTGCATATATTACAAAATACTTCAATATATAAATAGCTTCATTATAAAGTTTTGATTTAATCTCAGTTTATTTTTGACTAATATTAAGTTAAGAACAAAAATGTAATGTAGCTTCCTACCTATAAAGCTAATATTATACCTATTTTCTATTAAGTTTATTCTATTAAGTAAAATAAAATATTGTAATAAAATAAAATAATCAGTTAGATGTCCAATAGGCAGAATATAAACAAAGTGTCGCCCCTGCGTAGTAATGTCATATTCTATGACTCGGTTGGGGGCGGGGCCAGGGAGGGGCGCGCCCCGCACGGCCGAACGCGGCGCCAAAATTTGAAGGCGCTGTCATTTCTATACGTAATAATATTATTTCGATGGGTTGCGCGCGAGATCTCGACGAACGTAGATCCGTCCCAGACAAGAGTAAGCGGCCGACTGAGCCCGCCCCACCCGTGCGACGCATATATCAATCCCTCTTGCGAGAGACAGAGATGGGACACTGTGAACACGGCGAATTTTTAACGTCGTAAGCGCCAAAACACATTTAGGCTTATTTAAAATTCATTAATTGAGTTTTTAAAAATTTGTCTTTACAGTCTCTAGAAAACATTAATGTCTTTCTTTATATGAAGTTTAAAATTTCTACTATTTACCGTTTAGAAGTTACAAGAGTTCTGAAGAAAAAACAGAGGTTACTTCGGATTTTTTTTCTATCGAGGAAATGTGTCACAATCGTGTTTTGGCTCTTTCCAAAATTTCGATTATATGATGAACTAATACATATCCAAAAATCTAGGTCTAAATTTTAGTAGTTTAGAAGATATTTGGTTTCTAAGGACCCTTCTTTTTTTCACATATCCCCTTAATCGTTTTATGTTTGTTTGTAACAATTACGTTGTAATGGTCATGTCTGTGTATTGCAAATAAATCTTCTGTCTTTATTTTCTACAAATTACTTGACAAAGCGGAATAATGTTGAGTGCTCTACTTCAATAAAGTGATTTGTAATCGATTCACGTCTTTTTCATTTCGATTTATATTTTAAACCAGATAATTGTTTGGATTTGGTTTCAGTTTGAGTCCTCGCATGCCCTTAGGTTACTTCCTCCCTTCACGCCACTTACAATACCATGAAAAGTACTGTGGGGAAATGCCTTCTGCAAGTTATTGCTTATGTGTTCCCAAAAATTCGAGTTTATTGCTTTACGGCACTTTACGCATGTTACATGGACATTACAGTCCTGCCAAATGTATTTCTAACAAAATAAGGCATCGCCATAATGCACAACACCATTAAACAAAAATAAACAAACAATTCATCTTTTTTGTAACTACTTTAACATACGTAAGCATAATTTATGTAATTCCTAAAAGCATGGGTTTAACTGTAAGATTGATACGTTGTTACAAAATAAAATAAAAAAATCTTGAGTAGGTTTTAATCATCCTAAGCTTTTTTTTTTGTAAAAGAGCGTTTATTAAATAGGCTAGCTCGTCAGATGGCACGTATGCTTGTTGGTCTGCAGTATGACATAAAAAAAAAACTACGTATAAATTAGTTTTTTCGGATTGCATCAATCAAATCAACAATAATTTTTGCGGCCGACTTTACATACAAAATGTTCTAAGTCGCTCAAAATTCTTTGTAAGTTCAAAATTCAAAATGTTTATTTTCTGATTTAGTGTATACATAAGGGTCTTATAATATAAACATGCATTTACAACTGAATCATCCTTTTTAGACAGGTATTGCAAATTAATTGCGCGATAAAGTAGAAAAGTGCTTGACCAATTTTTCGTCTCACCCCGCGTCATACGCTACCGTTTTTGTTGCTTACCGTACTTAATAAAATATGCATTTTAGCCGATATCGATCACAGAATCCGGATTACAAAACGACGGATCCAATTGTGCTGACTCATTGACCGGAATCTCAGGCGCCAGTGAAAGCTGTGATGTCACGCTCTCGTAATACCGGCGTGAACATACCGCTTCGGGCCTTTGTCATACTGGCCATTGTCAAGATATGAACTTGTCACCTATGACATTAAAGCTTCCAGGACATTCCTATTAAGAACACTGTATGAAAGAGAGAGCGTGGGTTTTGTTGTGGGCAAAATACACTGCCCGGCAGCGGGAATAAATAGAAAAAAAAAGAAAACAACAAAAATATACTTACTTTATGTAATAAGCACTTCATTGATAGAATAGAATGCTTTTATACTAAATTAAGTAGTATATATAACTAGCTTCAGCCCGCAGCTTCGCCTGCATGGCCTACTAACAATAAGCATATTTTTCTTCAGAAACAAATTCCGGTCCGATCCGGTTCGGTCTGGTCTGCACGGCCCGGTCCAGTCCAGCACGACCCGGTACGGTACCGATCCGGTCCGGTCGGTCCGGCCCTTAGAAGGAACCTTCATGCCAAATTTGGAATCTCTAGACCCAGCGGTTTGAGCTGTGCGTCCCTTCGCAACTTCGTTTGCGTATATGTTCCCGTGGGAATTTTGAAAAAACCTTTCTTAATACATGGCTAGACGTCGTCGTAAGGAGCCTACATGCCGAATTTGGAATCTTTAGACCCAGCGGTTTGGGCTGTGCGTTGATATATAGTTAAGTCAGTCAGTCAGTCAGTCAGGACTTTGAATTTTTTATATATAGGTAGAACATCAGCATAAAGTAATTTTATAATAGCGGGACATCGTAGTGTTAAGAATATTAAAACAAAATTATCTTAAACTCATAAAAATAATATGCTACAAATTCTAACCTACATAACCTTAGAATGTTAGGGCTTAGGGTCTAATTGGTAATGGCCTATACCAATTGGACCAGCACATTTCGCGGGGGAAATACGCCAACAAAATGTTGCACATCACGCTACGTTGCTTACCCAATACTGATGTAGCTGTTACCCTTCGGAAATACCTAAAACCTGGCACGTTGTAATCATTGTAATGCAATGTCTTTTCAACATCGAACACAAGATACACCTTTATACTAACACTAGCGAAATAAATGTAACTTTATTTACGTGTTTATTTCGGAAAATCCTTTATTTTATTCGTCATACAAAGTATACATCCTCCAAAGTTTCAGATCTTTACCATCAGCGGTTGGCTGTGCTTTGATCCCCCAGTCAGTCATTGAAAACAAATATAATAATTTTATATGCATAAATTGCCTTAATTTTTGCCTTCTCCCTAGAAGTTTCCCCCGTAGAAGTATCTGGCTCCAGGTCTGCCTCTCCTCCTTAACAGAATACTGGCTACTGGCTATACCCATTGTTGGCTTTGTCTGTCTGAATTATCATCATCATCTCAGCCTCAACCCTTCCCAGCCTCCTTCTGCTGAGCGAAGACCTCTATTGTATGCCCAATTATCCATGATAAAATTAAGTAATAATGAAAAGCGATTGTATTCTAATGTTTAAAAAAAACTCAATGTTATCGGCCATATAAGACAGCTCAATCTTTGATTAAAAACTAAAAACTTTAAATAAAAAGAAACTACTTCAAACAGCAGAGAGGGATAGTTGGAGAAGAGGCCTTTGCCCAACAATGGCACATTGATGGCAAATAAAAAATTATATATACAATTACTAGGCAAACCGCCCCGCCTCGTGGCGGGCACAAAAATATTTTACCCTATACAGAAATTAAAATTTATTATCGCACTCGACCACAGAAATGAATAATTAAATATGAATAAATGTTAAATAAAAGTGTTAATTAATATTATATATTGTTATTTATGTACTCAGTTTTACATTTTATTTACTTAGAACACTTTCACGTGGACTACAATACGCTAATCGCATTTTGAGTGAGCTCATTCACGATTCACAGATTATGCATCACGAAAGTGTGACGTCAGAATTGCATGAAAGTCAAATTTTGGTGGGCACGTGGGCTGTATGCAGGGCACAGTATACAATACTATTTCAGATATATTTTTAATGTTTTCTGATAATGTAATTGTAACTTATTAGTACCATTTTAAAAGAGCAAGTTTAGTGCTAAGTTTCTTGCCAGTTCTTCTAAGCACAAACCAGCTATGCGATTCTCTAAGCGCAAACGTTGTGACAGCTTTGGTCGCAGCGGCTGTTACAGCGGTGAACGCACGATTGGTATTCTCTTAATCACTTTTCTGCGCTGTTCGAGACTAGCGCGCGCCGCACAGCTGTAGACGGCGGGACACGGAATTATTTATTTGACATTTTGTGTATGAAATTGGTATTCTGTAAGCAAAACAGCCTTAGTAACTTTGACAACAGCCTCGACGTACGCTTACAATTTTTAATGTCAAACCCAAAAAAGTCTGAACTGACGATTCAAAAGAGCTTATAATTACCCTGTCTAAATGTATGTAATATCATTGTAATAGGCCTATTTGAATAAAAATATGTACCTACTTATTTGACTTTGACTTGTCTATATTTATTTACCTACCTATATTATTTATTTGCGAACATGTGTATACATGGTTGAAATCACATAAATCACAGAGTTCTTCGCCATGTTCCACCTCCGTCTGCCCGCATGCAAAAAGTTAAACAATATAAACAACATTTAAAAATATTTTCGAAATTAAAACAAAACCCTTAAGAATTTTAAAAAAATTGAGAAATCGTGTATTCGCTCGCTACACTACAGATCGAGAAAACAATACTTATTATGTAATAATTCAATGCGAATATCTCATTATTGTACAGTACTCTCTTTCTTATAATTAAGTATAGTTAGTTACCTGTATTTATTTGTTAATATTTTGAATCTCAATAAAATTGTGGAGAAAATCGATCTGTTTGATTGTCCTAAAAGTGAATTCACGAAAGTATCATTGGCAGTAATTTGTTATTAGTTACGCTTATTGTATTAAGTTAACCTGTAACCTGCCCGAAACATAGTCGTCAGCGTGCCAAATAAATAAATATTTTTAGGTAATACTAACAAAAATAACTATCGCACATTCCGGTAAACATAGGCGAACAGTTGCAAAACAAACAAGCTTCCTAAACAGAATATAATTCACAATACATTTTCATTGAGAAACTAAATGTGTGGTGCCTGGTGAAATCATTACCAAATACAGAGGATGTTCATTTGTAGTAACTAACCTAATGTCTTCCAAAAAAGGATCACAAATGCTGTTTTTAATAAGTTTCAAGTGTTTCAACATCTTCACTCAAAGTATAATCGTTTTAATTTTCTCGAAAAAAATATTTGTTGTTTTCCGGTAAGATAAGTTGAAAGAGCACTCGGCCGGATTTCGAGAGGGTGTGAGTTCGAATCAAAAATATTTTCAAAAAAAGAATGGTATTTAAATAATAGTTAAATTAAAAAATAACAATAAAAAATTCACGAATTGTTTAATGAAAAGACTATGTTCCTGATTCAAGCAACCAGTTGGCTGAGATATACAATAACTGTATATTTTCAAGTTTCAAATTGGTCTCCTTATAAGCCAAATGTGGCTTCATAATTATTATCATGCAGAAGCGTGGGACTTTTACAACGTTTTGTCCGATTATGAAGCAGATAAACAAGATTTATAAACATTATTGAATGTTCAAATTTTCCTGTTTAAGCTGTGTTACTATGGTATTAATAAAATTTATGCATTATTTCCTAAGAAGTAACTATTGAGTAATCTGTGCCAAAGGTATTTACATTTTTTGTAAAAAAATATTTAAAATATTATTTGACGACTCCGTGGCGTAATGGTTACCACGCCGGACCGCCCTCCACCCAGGAGGTCCCGGTCCCAGGTTCGAATCCCGGTCGGGTCATGATGAAAAACGAACTTTTTCTGATTGGCATCGGGTCTTGGATGTTTATCTATATATGTACTTATATGTTATAAAAAATAGTATCGTTGAGTTAGTATCCAATAATCCCATCACACAAGTTTCGAACTTGCTTCAGGGCTAACCCTATCTATGTGATTTGTCGGTCCCAATAAGTATATTTATTTATTTATTATGCAACTATAACGAAAAAATAATAGATCCACTCCTCAGTTATCAATTCATTGTGTCTCTAACACTAACAGTATACAGGAATATATATTTTTTTTTAAATCCGCATAAATTCCCTTTCATGGGACACACGAATGGGAGTTTAATTTATCTATATGATTCATGAAGATGATTAACGTGTCATGTGTTTTGTTTCAGGTATCCTCCTATTATCAGACGTAAAATGCCAATATCCTGGTCACCACCCGGGTAGGTATGCATCAATCTCATTACTAAATCATTAATCACCTTTAATTTTGTTAACA